>VDFB02349936.1:0-16790 GCA_007258455.2 Sequoia sempervirens
CTTCAGAGAGGGAATCCCATTCATATTCATTGGAGTCTATTTTAGAACTATCTCTCAATTGAAGGATTCTCTCAACAACTTGTTGTCTGGTTTCTTCTTTTGCTTCTTCCCTGTACCCTAGTCTCGTCTTGTCCTTAGAATTCATTGTGATGGGTTGTATCGGTTCTATGATGTCATATTTTCTTTTACCAATAGGACCTTTTCCCTCACATCCCATCTTTTCTAGGATTGTCTTTCCTTTGTCATACTGCTCTATTAGTACATTTGAAGTGGATGCTTGCGATTTCTCTTCGTCCTTGTACAGCCAATTCAAAACCTCCTTGTCTTTTGATTCGTCCACTAAGGTGCTTGCTCTTACAAATTTTCCATCAAAGAGTGTGGTTGGTTGTGATGACTGTTGTCTTGATGTTGATGGTTATCCATATGACTTAGGAGAAGATGAGAGTTGTTATAAACACAAGGATTTCTCAAATGATTATTCCCCCATGCCTTTATATTTTAATTGGATCTTTTCAACCTATTTTGATAAGGCATTGAGTTGACTTTCATGATTCAAAGGAGTAGACTCACTGATACCCTCATCTTTTGATTAGTCATTTTTCTCCACCCACTTTGACAAGGAATTTAGTTGTTTTTCACTGTTGGATGAACTAGGAGTTGTAGCTTCCCTGTTGTGTGGCACAAAAGTGTCCTGGGTTGTTCTTAGCATGTTGCAGTATTGGGGGTTGTTGGAATCAATAGTAATAGTGATCTCTTGTCCGTTAAAAGGAAATTTCAAACACTGGTGATATGTAGATGGTACAACTTGCATCTCATGGATCCACGGATGTCCCAAGAGTATGTTGTATGTCAATTCTTTGTCCAACACTTGGAATACTATATCTTTGACAATTGGTCCTACTTGAATTGGTAGGACAATTAATCCTTGGGAGGATCTTTCTTCATCATCATATGCTTTTATTGTGATTTTCCTTCTTGGTTCGATAGAATTTTTAGAATATCCAAGTGCATGGACAAGTTTTAGAGTGCAAATTTTTAAGCCAACTCCTCCATCTATTAGAACACATTTTACACGTTGTTTGTGGATTAAGACCTCAATGTGGAGAGTAGCGTTGTGCAGATGGGTGACGAATACATCATCGTGTTCGGAAAATGATAGGCAGCGTGGTGTAGTCAAATCTCCCACCATAGTCTGAAATTAGAAAACTTCTAGATTGTTTGGTACCATGGTGGTGACTAGAGCTTGTTCTAAGATTTCCTTGTGAGCGGGTGAAATCTTGAGAAGCTCTAATATGGATATTTGAGTGGGTATCTTTTGCAACTAATCACTGATGTTATATTGAGTTGCAGGGATAGCAGTAGTTGCTTTGGATGCGGAAGGGGTAGCTCCTTTCAATGCTACCTTGGCTTGTCCTCTTGTGATCTTATTGATTGGTGGGTTGTCTTGTTTCTCTCTGATTTTGATAAAATTGATTTGATTGTAATTTGCAGCGATGTTGGTGATCAGATTTATTGGCATAAGGTCATTGATTTGATGTGAGGTGGTGTCGATATTGTGGTGATTATTTTTAGTTGCAATGATGTTTTGTTCATGTTGAATGATGTTGCCATTTATTGGGTCATCAATTGTAGTAAGATTTGGTTTGTCATGGGTTTGATCATCAACCACCTGAATATGGAGAATAGTGGCATCATAAACATAGTTCATGTTTTTTCCTTGGTGTTCGATGATGAGGACTCTCCTTTTTCATAGTTTGGTAGAGGGTTCTTGAATGCTTCATAATCAATTTTTGTTTGGATTCCTACAAATATGGTCTTGTTTTCAATCAAGTCTTGTATCAAGTGTTTCAATTGCATGCAGTCATTGGTTTTATTCCCTTTGTTTCGATGAAATTTGTAGAAATGTGCATCATTCCATCATGGAGGCTTAACTTGTGGCTCCCAATTTCTTGCCTCTAGCAATGTTATGACTTTAGCTTCAAGAAGTTCCTTTAATGCTGATTCTAATGATTGTCCCAAAGGTGTGAACCTTCTTCGATTGGAGGATGTGCAATATGATGGTTTTCTTGATCCAACATTACCTTGATTGTCACTTTGGTTGACATTTTGGTTGTTTTGATTGTTGGGTGGATTATTGTTCTGATTAGTTTTGGTGGTTGTTGTTGTCAAGTTGAATACAGGTTTTGTATTTTGGTTTTCAACTGCACCATCATTATTACACATGTTCTTGTTTTGTTTCCAAGAATTTGGTTTGTCACCATTGTTGTAATTGTTAAAGGAGCTTGATGCATTGTTGTCATTGTAAAGTTTTATGACTCCTCCTTTGACCAAAGCTTCTTCAATCTTAATCCCATTTTCAATCAATTTTTTGAATGTGGGTGGACATTTTAACTCCAATCGGTAGCTCATCTTGTCATTTAGGTTATCAATAAATATTTCCATCTTTTCTTTTCTAGGTACAGGACGAGAATACCTTGCGAATAACCTTCTCCATTTTTGCAAGAAAATGAGGAACGATTCACCCTTTTTATGTTTCAAGTTGCAAAGGTCCTTCATTGTTATGTCATGTTGAATGTTATAAGAATATTGAGTGATGAATTTGTTTACCAATTCTTCAAAGGTTTTGACTGGTGATGTGAGTTTGGAAAACCATTCAAGGCATTGTCCACCTAGACTTCTTGTGAAAATTCAAGACTCATGGTTCTAAATTCCCTCACATGATCAATTGGATCGGTTTTCCCATTGTATTTGTCATATTTTGAGAATTCACAATGTTTGGGAAAAGGAATTAGGTGGATATCTTGATTAAAATGATATGGACAAATGTCTTAGATCAAGTATCATTTTGAGGTTCCCCTTTGCATGTCAAGAATTTGTTGTTGAAGGTTCTTCATTTCATGAGTTAGGGCAACCACTTGTTCTATTTCTTTTTCAGGTTGTTTGGGAGGTGATTTCAATTGATTCAAATCAAAATCATCAAGCAATTTCACACCTTGTTTAGCTAGCATAAGGAGGTATTTTTCCCCATTTCTTTCAAAAATATTTTCTAAGCACTCAAGTGGAAATTCAGATCTTGTTCAGCATGTTGGATAGCTTCCTCGGTTATTTCTTCCCCTTCATTGTTGTGGATTCCATGGAAAGGATTTTCTTCAACTTCAGCCATGGTGTTTTGTGTTTCACTGTTTTGAGTTTTGGTGTTTTGAGTCTCGATGTTTGGAGTTTTGACGCTTTGAGTTTCAATGTTTTGTGTTTCGATGTTTTGTGATTCCAGTTATTTTTCCTTGAGTTTCTATTTTTGCAATCTTGTTTGAATGGGCATACAAGTGTTATACTTCGACTAAACTTTGGTCTTTGTTTGGAATAGTGCCAAGGATTACAACTAAGTCAAATAAAATGACAAATTTTATTGATAAGACTAAGTTTGATTTGATTATATAGCTTTGTTTCATGATGAGAGGATGATAAATCTTGATGATGAAACTAGGCTTTATAATCAAAGATTTGATAGGTTTGATGATTTAGGCACTTTGAGATGTTTAGATCTAGGTTTAATTTGGAGAATTCCACTTGTAGAGGTCAGTTTTGACAAGTTTAGACTCTGTTGTACCTAAGGAATGATTCTAGATTGAAAAAGATTCTAAATTTTGGCTCAAACAACGAAACAGGGGACAAATTTAACTCTTAGGTTTTGCATTTAATGGATGCGCTAAAACAGAGCCCAGATGCACTTAAAGATTTTTCAGATGCACTAAAACACAAGATGGACATGCCAAAAAATTGTACAGATGCGCTATAAGATTGCATGGATGCACTAAAACAGAGGGTCTAAAATATGCAATGTATGTGCTATAACAGAGGATCGATGCACTGGAAAAATGCTTAGATGCGCTATAAGATTGACAGTATGCGCTAAAACAAAGGTTCTATGCACTGGAAGATTGCACAAATGTGTTGTAACAGCAGTCGGATGCGCTACAAGATTGCACGGATGCGCTATAACAACAGTTGGATGCGCTGAACTGGAAAGATGTCGCAGTTTCTTGTAAGTTTGTTTTTGGATTTCAATCAATTGGTCATTTCAATGGATTTTTTGAATCAAGGTTTCACTTCCAATATATGATGTTTTGTTTGTTTATTTAAAACCACTAGGTAAAACCCATCGAGCATGTACAACAAGGGTTGTGAACAATATTCACTGGTTACTTGGTTTTATCCGGTGTTTCTTTTGTGATTGGTGCTTGACCCCAATGGGCTCCACCTTCCACCTTGCTGGGTTTCAGGGCAGCCAGCATGTATGCCATGAATCTCCCATGGCATGCTTCTCATCTCTACTAAAAATTTGCCAAAAGTAAGGTGGCTTGAACCAACCATTCTTGTCGATGGGCGAATGGGATTTGGCCTTGCTGCTGAGGTTTGCCGTCGGTATTCCATTCATGGGGATGTCCGCCCGACGAGCGTTTCAGCGCTAACGCCGGAGACAATCCTGCTGATGGCAGACTTTCCTCGTGCCCGTTTTGCCATACAGATTTAGGTAAAGCAGCTTTGGCGTGTTACCAGGTTAGGTCGTTCCCGCTTGGGTGATTACTTTTTGCCACGGGCCTCGCTGGATAACAAAATAAAAGTGAATGATCTGTTTGATCACCCCGGTTAAGGGAGAGCACATACCATTCATCAAGCGGAGGACATGGTGTTCTTTAACCTTTTAATTAAGCCGGATGCCTATCTTATTAAAAGAAAGCATTGATAACTCCATCCCCGCCGTCATCAGTTTGCTAGATTGTCTTTGACTGACTTAGCAAAAGTACAGTAAACACCAATTAGTTCTGGATTTTAAATTTATAAATTTAACGAATCGCTAACGGTCATCCATCCATCAAAAATTCTTCCGTATGCTAGTAGATATTGTATGCGCTAAAAGAACTCATGTATGCACTAAAAGAACTGATGAATACGCTAAAAGAAGTAATGAATGCACTAAAATATTGGCTGAAAGACTCCCTGAATGCACTAGAACATTTGTTGGATGCACCGAAAGAAATATCGTATGCACCGAAACAGACCCCAGATGCACTAAAAGAGTTGTCGTATGCACTGAAACAGACCTTGGATGCGCTAAAAGAGTTGTCGTATGCGCTGAAATAGAAGTCGTATCCGTTGAAAGATTGATCGTATGCACTAAAAGAACTCACGGTTGTGCTAAAACGTCACGTCCATCTTGTTAATAAATTTTTTTCCAAAAAATTGTTTAAAATGGGGTCGAGCCCCATGGTGGGCGCCAATTTATGTGTGTATGAAATGTGGAAATTGTTAGAAAATCAACACAAATACCAATGAGACGTATTATAGTAAAGATTTGAATCAAATAAACTACTCTAAATTGCAGCAAAAATCTTTAAAACATTCCATTATGCCTCTGCAGTACTCAAGGATTTATTAAACCATATTGTGGCTCTCGGATTTTGTATATGGTTGGTAACAGAAACCAAGACCTATTTAATGCAAAGAGCCCTTGGGTTCTGGCAGTATTTGCCAATGCAAATGATAATGGTGATAATTTGACAAATGGATAATGATGTGAGATTATACGATATTAATGTTGTGATAAGAAGCTAAAATGATTCTGCATATGTCAAATGATTAGTGATATGATAATCTAAAATGCAACTATAAAGCAAAACATGATTTAAACTGCAACTATAAAGCAAAACGTGAATCTAAGTTAACATGATGGTACAATGCATTAGAGTACCAGTACTAGCATGAGGGTCAGGCCTTGATACTTGAAGATGTTTTTGCACAAATAAACTCTCTCAAAATGTGGGACGGAAATATACTATACCAAAGGTTGTATTATAGGCTTTTCAAGCATCTTGTGATGTGTAGCAGTCGATGAATCTAGATTCAAACAAGAGGGATGAATGATGGAGATGTTGGAAGTCTGAAGAGCGTTCCCTTGACCAAAAGAAACATGCCATTTGGATAGAAGATCCCTTGACTGAACAAGCATGCAAATAATTGGAGGGCCAGGTGTAAGAAAAGTATGGTTTGAAAGTTTGTTATGAAGAAGTGTATGAGGCCATACATGTGTTTGAAAGTTGTTGAAGATAATTCTAATTAAAAATAAATGACTGGTACAATATATGACCTTGATGGGGTGGCAAAGGATTTGCTGAACATGAGCTTGATTCCATTGGGATTAGTGAGAATTAATTAAATAAAACAAACTTTAGAAATTTGTTTATTTAATTAAATTAGAGGAACGTGATTTTAGATTTGGAGAATTAGAAGATATGAACTATATAAAAAAAATGAGAATTTATTTATAAGTAGTTGAAATATTAATTAAATAACTAATATTTAATTAATTAAATGTCTTGACCGATTTTAGGTGTATACAGTTAATACTAACGACTTGAATAAGAGGCAGTTACCAAGTCCCAAGAAGTTACGAGAATGTAACTTGGGTGCTCAAGGTCAAAAATGTATAACCAATCAATTCATTACTGACTTAGTATGTACTTGAACAAGTGGCATTAGCCAAGACCCAAGGTGTTATGTGGACAGATCTTGGGTGTTCAAAGTAAAAAATACTTAACCAATCTAGTTGAATTATGACTTTAGTGAAGACAACACTTTGTGAACGAAAACTTGTATGAAGAGTTAACCATTGGTCAACCAATGAGGTTGAATTCAACCTTAGGTCAATTAAGGTTTCCAAATCGAGTTAAAGGTGGGTGAACATACAAATCCACTCATAAGTAGTGGTTCAATATTGTGAATATGAAATTCATCGAGCTCCCTTTAGGTTTCATTTTTGCTAAGTACCGGCCCGAGCCTCAACTTTTGAACATCACCGGCCCCTTTTTGATGAACATCGCTGGCTTCCTCCACGTGTCTGCTCAACGCTCTCCGAAGAGATTCTCCCCTTTTCTTTTCAACTAGCCCCCGCCATCCTGCCACGTGTCTACACCGCGAGCTATTTATTGTTGCTTCCCTTTACTTTTGAGTCAGGCCCCATCTACATGCCGCATAGCCAACACTCACATTTACTTTGGCAGACCCCACAGTCGGCGTTGATAAAAATGGATGCTTCCACATGTCTTCCCAGTGCAAGCTTTCAGCGAGGAGGGGAAGGAATGAACTACGGGTTGTGTCATGCTACCACCTATCTCCTTTGCGAGGACTTCATCAAAGGGAAAGAGTGGAGTGAATGCCAAGCTGCAATATGTTGTCGCATGTTCTAACTTCCTCCACTAAGAGGCAACACTTTCCTGCACAGGGTATGTCGAGACCACTGCCATCATTCGCAAGGGATGCATTTGGTCGTGGAGCGACCACATGCTATGGCTTTAATCTTTTTTGTTACAACAACCGAGGGGAATCATTGTTGCTACATCATTGCTCAAGCTGTTGAATCTTTTATGTTACAAGCTCGTCTGGCGGTGGATTGTTGGCTATATATACTGCCTCTTACATCAGAAACGAGTTCTAAGAAGATACAATTTTTTTAGAAAAGACACCAGGCCTTTCTACTATTTTTAGATTATTACAAAAAGAACTTATAGATTGTGCCCTTGTTCAACCTTTCTGTTTTCTTAAGCTATTTGATAAACTTTATACTGTGCCATTATTATTTTAAATGATTCATTTGCAAAACTTCTATGATTTTAATGCAAGTTTGTTGGTTTAGATCATGTCTTTGACTCCTCTTTTCAGTGAATGTGTATGAAAATTATTTGATGTCATTGAATGAATTATTAAGCTTCTATATTTAATTTTTGTCATTCTAGAACATAGCAAATTGTTGATCGGGCCCTTAAATCAAATCCCAATAGGTATATTTATTGTGCCTATATCTACTCCTTGGTGCATCGCCTTAGTTAGATCTTTATTTTTTATATCTACTTCATTTTCCCATTCCAAACCCCCAATTACAAAAGAAGTTGGCTTCTTTAAAAATCTAGAGGTCACTCAGTTTAGCGCAATTGGTCCCCCATTAACTGAGTTTCCCATAAAGGGCTGTTATCTTGGAAATTTTTGGCATCAACAATTTTTCTTTTTTCTCACACACCCGGTGGGACTTGCTTAAATGAATCTAAAATCAAAGAGGGTGCATGAGCCATCGGCCTATTACTAGGTCCCAAACAACAAATAATTTTGGTTTCCTAGTACTGCCACTAGGAACAGTACAAGCCTCAAACCAACTTGTGAACATTCCACTTCCGTCGCCCCTTCCGCTAGCCATGTTGCCCGCTACTAATAGAAATTATGTGGCATAGGACATCGGAAGTCCTATCATAGCGCCAATAGCACCCGATGTTTGGGCCCCTATCTTGGTCTCCGCTTTAAAAGTTATACCTAAGTTTATCGGGGATGGCTCAAGGACACCCTCTGAACATCTGCAAGATGTGGCGGATGTGTGTTTGGTGTATGGAATCACCATAAAAAACTTGGCCTTAAAACTGCTTGCAACCTCTTTCAGGGGGAAAGCGTTAGATTGGTACCGCAACTTGTAGGCTAATACTATCGGTACCTGGGATTAGCTTGGAGACCCTTTCTATGAAATTTTTTCTAACGACTGAGATAGGTCTTCACAATATCATCAGCTGGAAATCATAAAGCAGGTCCCGCACAAAGCCATGACCAACTTCAATGCCCAGTTCTACATAACTTGACAAAGAATCTAGGCCGATATTCGCCCACCAACCAAGCTGGTGTTCATGTTCTACCTAAAATCTATCAACCCTGATATTTTGATGATAATCCAATATGTTGGAAAAACCACTCTACCGGACATATATAGCATCCCAATCAAAGCGGAGAACAATCTAATAGACATCGGGAAGTTGTCGCCTCAGCCCACCATGCCTATATTCCCCAAAGTATCAATTCTTGCTCCAGAAGTAGTATCTACCAATGTGTGTGCACCTCCCAATTCCATGTACACATATCTGAATGCGCCACAGAATGTTGCTTCTACATCCGGCTCTTCAAAGGAAGAGATGGACGAGTTCAAGGAAATGTTGCGAGCCATCGTCAATGAAATAACTATCATCAAGTGAAACCAGGATGCAGGCCAACAACTAATCAAATAGTACATGTGCCTTCTCCATTGCAAAATGCTAACCCAAGCTCGAGCACAGAGCTAACTGCGGGGTAAAACAACCTAGTTGATGACACCAACCCTTGGTGTTTCCCTTGCGGTGACTCGCATATGCCTCAGAATTTCTCGTGCGGCAATCTACAACAAAAGGCAGCAGAGCAGCGCAGCCAAGGCACAACGTCATACCATGGAGGTTATGTATATGCCTCTCCGCAAATGGAAAATGCGGTGCTTACCGCACAAATGCAGGGTATGTCCTTGGAACAAGAGACGGATATTGATCTCGATCATGCACTCTTATCATGGATGGAAGAAGAAGAGAGTGTTCGCAAATGATGCATCCACATCAAAAACCATGCAAGTACAGTCTGACTACAATACTCGCTCAAAGAGGAGATTCATGGGCGAACCAGTCGTCCCGCAAATAGTTAGTACGCAGCCAAAAAGTGCTTCTAACTAGATATCCATTACCTCCGTAGTGGTATAGTAGTGTCCACCGTGGAAGGAAATTTTTATAACCAAAACTAAGGAGTAGAAGCTTCCAAATCCCCCACCGTTCAATGTGATGGAACAATTAAAAAATCATCCACTAATGTGTCTCTATAGGATATTTTAGCTATTCTTGAACAAAAGACATTGCTACAGAAAGCTCTCTGGGAGGATCCAATCATTGAACCAAAAGAGAAAATGCTCAAAGGAAAGGTTTTTGATCAATCGCCTCCTGTCAAAGTTCTCACAAATAGCACAGAGGAAGCCCCTGCCAAGGTTAGAGATAAGCCGAATCTGAAACCCTTCTTCCTAACCCTTATTGTGGGAGAGAAATTGTTGCACAATGCCATGATATACTCAGGTGCTAGCACTACAGTCATGCCAAAGCAGATAACTGAAGCCTTAGGACTTAGCTATGAACCTTTGAAGAGGGGGGTTATGCAACTTGATGGGAACAAAGTTGAAACCATAGGTGTCATGAAAGACCTCCCCTTGACTCTGTTCTCCTACCCCAATGTCACAGTCCCACAAGACACTGTGATCATAGATGTCCCCCCAATGTTCGGCCTCTACCTATCCCAAGAATTTACTTCAAAAATAGGAGGGTATCTTTCTTTGGACTAGTCGCACTTGATCCTAAGGACCAAGCATGGAGCTAAAATGAAAATAGTGTCTGAAGCTTTGCACTCAGAACATGTGGCCAATGAAGCTATGATCAACTTTGAAGTTTCCCATACCTCTTTCACTAAAGAGGAGACATATTGCACCGAGTTACTAGAAGACGAAAAAGTGACTAGAGATTTAACCGATTCAGAAGTTCTCTTAAGCGAATATATAGATGTTGGCCCTTTCAAAAACTATCATGCTATCGGGCTCGGAACCTATGTCATCTTCGATGAGGAACAAGAGATCCTAAAAATCATGAAGGAACATGGGGGTGGTCAAGGCTCAGAGCTATGGACATTACACTTTGATGGAGCAAGATGAAAAGTGGGCACAAGAGCCGGGATATGTTTGACATCCCCACAAAATGAAAAGACACTTCGATCTTTTTGCTTCCAGTTCGCTTTATTGAACAATGAAGTTGAATATGAGGGCCTAGTGCAAGGTCTGAACCTTGTGGAGCGGATGGGCATCAAGAAATTGATGGTGTTTGGAGATTCTGAACTAGTGGTCAACCAAGTCTAAGGGGTTTCCGCAGCCAGGAATTTTTGCATGAGATCCTACAGACATAGAGTCTAGGACCTAATAGAAGGATTTGAAGCCTTCAACATTCAGATAGTGCCCAAAGAACAAAATGCTTATGTGGATCGCATGGCCACAATCGGATCTCAATTCGAACCAACCTCTGACCTAATACATAACAAACACTTTGTACAAGTGATAGTCCGATCGAAGATTCTAGTTAATGATCAAAGTTGGAAAGTGTTTGACAGTGATGAACACATCACCTCATTCATCTAGCAATCGGGCGAGTTTTTTGACTAGCTCCAACCAAAGATCACCGAGGCCTATGACGGTCAAATCATCCAGTTGAAATCCAACAAGATTCTGAAGGGACTAGTCACTCTCGAAAACCTTTTTGACTGTGATGATGCAAGGAACGATAAGAGGAAGTTTGTAGCAGACAAAAGCGACTATGCTGACCTTTAGGTCGGAGATGGAAGAAAGCTTAAAGTTGAGAAGGATGTCCCACACCATGTTAAAGAAAGGCACATTGACTTTTGCAAAAAGTATGAAGGAGTGGTGGCCTAGTCATATGATGACCTCGGGGGATATGATCCTGATATCGTCCAGCATACAATAGAGCTGACGAAAGGTGCAAAGCCAGTCTGCCAAAAATAGAGGCCAGTGAATCCTAAGATTGAAGCACTAATGCCGCAGGAGCTAACAAAGCTAATCCAGTTGCGGATTGTTTTCTCAATCAAACATAGCACATGGGTATCCAACCTGGTTCCAGTCCAAAAGAAGAATGGAGACATTTGCTTATGTGTTGACTTTTGAGACCTTAACAGAGCATCCCTAAAGGACCACTACCCATTGCCCTCTATGGAGACAATCTTGCAAACAATGATAGGATCATAATTTTTTTCTTTGTTGGATGGCTTCTTTGGTTACAATCAGATTCGGGTGAGAGAAGAGGACCGACACAAGATGACGTTCACTAAGAAGTGGGGAATGTTTGCGTACGCTAAAGTGCCTTTCGTCCTTTCAAATGCGGGAGCCACTTTTGAGCGAGCCATGGACATCGCTTTCAGCGAGCTGATCAACACCATCATCTTGATCTATTTAGATGATCTCACTGTGTTCTCTAAGTCCAAGGATGATCATATCGATCACCTTGAGATAGTTTTCAAAAAATACCAGGAATTCGGGGTCTCCCTGAACCTGAAAAAATGTGTCTTCGTAGTACCACAAGGCAAGCTATTGGGACACGTAGTGTCCAAAGAAGGAATTTCAATCGATCCCAAGCAGGTGAAAGAAATCAAAGAGCTTCCCCTTTCGGTCAACAAGAAAGGCATCCAGTCTTTCTTAGGAAAGGTTAACTTTGTAAGGAAATTTATTTTTGATTTTGCAGGAATAATTAGGCCAATCACCGTGATGCTGAAAAAGGATCAATTATTCAAATAGACTAAAGAAGCAAGAGAAGCCTTCTAAAAGGTTAAGGATGTTATTTCCTCGGCTCTTATACCAGTCAATCTGAACTTATCAAAGGACTTCATAATGTATGTATTCAGTAGCAAGTCAAGCATTACTACTGTCTTAACTCAGAAAGATGATGAAGGTAAGGGAGAAAACCTGATAGCATTCCACTCCTGGAACTTGAAGGAATACAAGATGAACTACAACTTTGTCAAGAGGCAAGCATTCACAATAGTAAAGGGACTCAAGAATATTTTCCACCTAATATCTTACAATAAGGTGATTGTTTATGTCGCGCATTCCAGTGTGTGTGAATACATCATGAAAGGAGAGATCACCAAAAAAAGGGCTAATTGGATCACCAAGATCCTTCAATATGACATTGAGGTCAATCCTACAAAGACCATCAGGGGAGAGGATTGTGCAAATATCTGGCGCACGATGAAGAAATGGTGACCGAAGAAGAGCAACCGAAGCTAGTTCTGATAAATGAGTCAAAGTTTGAAGGTTGCTGGCTAGCAGACAAAGTGAGATTTATGCATACTGTAAAATATCCACTGGGCCTTCCTTCTCAAAAGAGAATATTCTATCGCTTGTAGAACAACGGATATGTGCTCATCGAAGGGATCATGTTCAAAAGGAACTTCAATGGCTTTCTACTGCGATGTCACCATTGAGCAAGCAAAAAGAATCCTCAACACTTTCCACAACAGTGTCGTGGGAAGACACTTCTCCGCTAAGACTGCCACCATCAAAATCATGTGTGTCGGGTACTTCTAGATGACGCTATTCAACGAATCCTATTCATTGGTTAAATTTTGCAAGGAATGCCAATTCTTCACAGGAAGAAGGAAAAATCTCACAATGCCTCTCAACTCGATAGTGGTTGACGATCCATTTGTGCAATGGGGCCTTGACTTCATTAGAATGATCAATCCTACCTCCAGTGCCAAACATAAGTGGATTCTAACAACCATGGACTACTTCACTAGGTGGACCAAAGCCATACCACTAAAGAATGCAATGGAGACAAAGATAGTGGACTTCCTTGAGGAAATGGTGACAAGGTTCGGCCTACCTAAAATGATCATCTTTGACAACAACAGGGCCTTCCTAGGCTCTAAGGTATGTCAATTCGCGCTTTTGCATGGCATTTTCCTAAAAACTTCATCAAACTACTACTCACAGGGGAATGGCTTGGCTGAGCCAACGAACAAGAATCTGGTTTGACTCCTCAAATGGATTGGGTTAGAACACCAAAAGTAATGGCATAAAAACCTTCGGGCAGTGCTTTGGACAGACCACATAACTCCTAAGCAAGTTCTCAAGACTTCACCATATGAGCTAGTATATGGGAAGGAAGTGCTATTGCCTATCTCCATGGAGATTTCGGCACTACAATTGCTCAAATCTCTCGAGATAGAGCAAAATGGTGCCATGGAATTTTGGTTGGCCGAGTTGTTGGAAGTGCAAGAAAAGAGGGAAAATTCCTTAATGGCCATGACTAACCACCAATAGGTGGTTAAATGGTGGTTTGACAAGAAAGCGTCTGACCAGGGTCTAAAATGTGGGGACATAATGCTAAAATTTAATGAGAGGGATGCGAAGCAAGGTCAACATGAAAATTTCAACAGCCTTTGGGAAGGCTCGTTCAAAATAATTCGATGCAAAGAACACAATGCATTCAAGTTAGAAAATATGGAGCAAGAAGCGCTAGGAATTCCGATCAATGGAATTCACCTTAAACTATTTAATTAAGCTTGTGTTATCCTACCATGTAAATATGTTGATAGTGTGTTTTTCTTTTTCTTTCCCTTTCGTTTCGTTAGCCGGTCTTTTAATTATTTTTTTGGCTCGAGAAGCATAAGCGAGTAACCCATTAGTGCAAAAGAGTAGGGAAAGCAATTTGTCGCCTCAAAAGGGCAAAAAAATGAAAAACATATGCAGGAAAAGAAATGATAATCCACATTACAGAATAGCAAGCAAAGGAGACAAGATGATTCTATAAAGCTATATTTCATTATATTTATATACTTTGCTAAATACAGTATCAAAATGGTTCGGAATCCATGCTTTTAAAGTATATATCTATATATATAGTATGTATCTTCTTTATATGGCTACTGTAAAGCCTTTTCAGGCATATATACAAAAAATAGACTAGCAGGCTTTAGTTTTTGAAACATAAAGAGGAATATTTAGTCCATGGCATGTGCAGCAGCAATGGAGGCCTTGATGGCAATGTCCACAATTTCTTCATTGGCAGGTGCACCAACAACAGCAGCTTCCAGGGGAGCAATAGCAAGTGGCAAAGGGAACACTAGGTTCTTGAAGTCAGTGTACCAATCAATGTCATAAAATGGCACCACGTTGTACAAGCGGAAGAGGAAGTGACAAGCACAGGTAACCCTCTGGCGATGTTCTTCCTGCGACTAGAATTAGAAACTGCTCAAAAATGGAAACCACGGTACGACCACATCTTCTTCAATGAACTTACGGAGGTCACTCACAATTGGAATACCTCCACCAAATGCAGCATTCGCTACCACCTCTCCGAGGACATTTAGGTATTTCTTTGGAAAGATCTCTTTTACCAGGCAGAGAACGAGTGGCTTGGGAATTTGGATATCGAACATTGACACTACAAAGTGAGAGCACACATTAGTGTTAACTCTATACCTATCCTCATATTCAAGGCAATCCCTTCCCATAACCCATCTCATTGCTATGATGGACAAGGAGTGCTTATTTTTTGTCATCCTCTTAAGGCGCCTAGTCAAAATCTCGCCCAGAAAAGTCGTTTGGGATTTATGAGAGACCAGCCTAATTGGGGTGTTCATAGCGACAAGCTCTATACGACTGTCAGACAAAAGCCCTATGCAAATTGCGTAAGTCTAAACTCTATGCAAATACTACACAAACTGCCAACGCCAAATGCTAAGCCAATCACCTATTACCTATTCTACTAAAATTGCTAAGTGTGATTTTCACTATTTCCTAAGCACCTATTTATAGAAATGGCTAGGATAAACATGTAAATTTGCATACCATAAGTATGAGGTTAATCAAGTACCATCTCAAAATTTGCACCAAGGCTCGCTCGAATTTCCCACCCAGTTGCATTTGTAGGTACAATTTACTACGTGTGAGGATTAGTATGAGCTAATTAATTAGCATAAGTTGGTGGAAGTCACTAGCGGTAGTCCATACGATCGAATGTTGAGGTGTCGTTCTGCAGGCTCTTCTCAAACTCCAAAAAAGAACGCATATCTTTTCAGGCACTTATTACATATTTTGGCTTAATCATTCCATTTGGGATATTAATTGCCATGGCATACAGTTCCTAAGTTTCCTTCAAATTGTTGGCTCAAGTTCCAATGAAATCATGCTGGAGCACATAATTGTCAAGGGACATTATGAATTCTTTTCATTTCAAAATGACAAGTAATTCACTTTGCACGAGCAAATAACTAGCAGTACATGCCAAATTTAATGAAAGTAGGTGAGCCTTGTTGGCCACCCAAAGAAGGAAATAGCTAAGTGTCACATACAAAAGTTTTTGTATTGTGAATGCTTTTCAAAAATGCTACCCAGAGCAAAATAAATTTTAGGTGCAACCAGAGCTGAGTTAAATTGCAGAAAGTTTGAGTTAAGTAGAAAACTCTAGCGAAACAGGAAATGGAAAAGAGTTCTCAAACAGAAGCATGAGTAGAGGCCCAAGGAGAAGAAACGCGGAGTTTGTTTAATGATATGCGTAGAGCATCAACCATCTACGTCTTTGAAAACATTTCTTACGCTTCACCTGGTATACCAAAGAAGCCAAAATGGGTAAATACGCAGGTTCTAGAGAAGCCCAAAAATTACAGGGATCAGAGTTGAATCAAGGAGGATTGGGATAATATTCATGATCCCATCCTTGCAAAAAACCCCAAGAATTTAAGGGAGGCAGCCTGTGAAAGAATGAAAATTTCTACCGGCCTGAAGTCATTGTCACAAAAGCTATAGTACAGAGGGCTCCCACAGTATATGGTCCCATTTGTTCACTATTGCCTAGAACTAGTCGATGCATCCATCAAACATTTCAACCTACACACCAACACCATCGAGGGTTAGAGATTAAAGGTTAATATATGTTCAGAAGCTATCTAGAATATGTTGTGCATCCCTAATCCTGACTCCAGACAAGAAAAGGTTGAGTCATTGAACTCGACAAAGGGAGAGGCAATATGGAAAGGCATGAAAAAGGCTTGGGAATTTTATAACCAAGAAACCAAAAGGCCTGTAGAAGATCATCAAAAGCCACTAAAGATTCTGATGCCACTCATCGCCTTCCCCCCAGACATGTAGGATGTGTTCTCAATGTTGGCATTTGTTTGTTTCCTAGATGCCGACAAGGAGGTGCACGAATTTCAATTGGGTCTGAGGTTTCAGTTCCGCAACTAGCATACCTTTTTTAGTATGATTTCACAAAATACCTTGTTGATGAAATGCTAGGGAAAATCAGGGATTACCCAACACAATGGAGGTTCAAGTTTCCTTCCTTCCAGTGCTCACA
>VDFB02349937.1:0-19700 GCA_007258455.2 Sequoia sempervirens
GCCGATACAATTAAGATCGGCATGCATTTTCTTGACACCTGGATGAGCTGAATACAGAGCTCTATGAGCTTCAGTCATGATTAATGTACGAAGACTCTCTACATGAGGTACATAAATGTGACCTAAATGTCGTAATATACCATCCGATTCTAGGGGATGCGCGCTCGTCGACCTTCAAAAGGTCTGCAGTTCAATTCCGGCTTTACTTCACGATATAATCCTCAGCCATAGGAAGTGCGGCTACTATTTGACCTCTCAAATCTGCTTCCAAGGCAATAGCGGAGATCTCATGTCGAAGCGTCGGCTGAAATAGCCACCTACTACTCTTTGCCTTGAACGTACTTTACTTCAAAATCGTACTCACACAAGAACTCCATCCACCGTCTTTGCCTTGCATTCAAGTTAGGTTGCGTAAAGATATATTGCAAACTACGGTGATCGGTATGAAGTTCAAAGCGATGACCTAAAAGAAAATGTCTCCAACGAACTAATGCATGCACTACTGCAGCTAGTTCTAGGTCATGAGTAGGATAGTTTAATTCGTGGTCCTTGAGTTTACGAGACTCATAAGCAACCACTCGCCCATCTTGCATCAAAACTGCTCCCAAACCCTCTAAGGATGCATCCGCACAAACTACGAAATCCTTAGTAGGATCAGGAACAATCAGTATAGGCGCATAAGTTAACTTTTCTTTAAGAGTCTGAAAAGCTAACTGACACTGTTCTGTCCAGACAAACTTCTTCCCTTTCCTCTGAAGAGAAGTAATAGGATGACCAATCCTAGAAAATCCCTCTACAAAACGCCTATAATAGCCAGCTAGACCCATAAAACTACGAACTTCACCTACATTAGTAGGTGCGGGCCAATCCACAATAGCTTGGATCTTTGAAGGATCCACAACAATACCTTTACCGGATATCACATGTCCAAGGTATTTTATTTCAGATTGAAAGAAATCACACTTCTTCAGATTTGCATACAATTGATTTTCTCTTAAACATTGCAAAACCTGTCTCAAGTGTTCCTCATGTTCCTTCATGTTCCTCAAATAAACTAAAATGTCATCGAGAAATACCAGGACAAAGCGATCAAGGTATGTATGAAATACACCATTCATCAAACTCATAAATACAAATGGTGCGTTCGTTAACCCAAATGGTACCACTGTGAATTCGTAGTGTCCATATCGAGTTCAAAAAGTAGTTTTATGAATGTCTGCTTCAGCTATACGTAATTGATGGTAACCAGATTTCAAATCAATTTTGGAGAACACATTAGCTCCCTTAACTTGATTAAAAAGATCATCGATTCTAGGCAAAGGATAACGATTCTTAATTGTAACCTTGTTCAATTGACGATAGTCAATGCACAGCCTAAGAGATCTGTCCTTCTTCTTTACGAAGATGATAGGTGCTCCCCAAGGGGAAACACTAGGACGAATGAATCCCTTTTCTAAAAGTTCCTCTAACTAAATACAAAGTTCCTCTAGCTCCTAAGTCGTCATTCTATAAGGAGCTCTAGAGATAGGCTTAGCTCCAGGAACTAGGTCAACTCTAAAGTCAATATCCCTTTTTGGTGGCATTCCAGGAATGTCATCGGGAAATACATCTGTGAATTCCCTAAGAATAGGATGATCATCAAGAGATACCTCTCGACTCTCACCCTCATCTAAATCGGTAACTATTGTTGCAAACAGTTGACATCCCTGACGAATACATCTCTTTAATTGCATAGCAGATATCATCCGCAAAGAGATAGGTCTAAGAATACCTACAATTTCCACTTTAAGCACCTAAATCATTAATGCACAGCTAAGCTGTCTTAAAATTGACAGTCAATTATAACATGTTGAGACCTTTGGCTTCCCAATCCATACCTAAAACTATATCGTACGATCCTAAGGGTGTAACATATAAATCTACTAAAGTAGTTAACGTACCTATTTTAAGTTCACAGTTATGTACTAAGTTATCTGCTGCTACTTTCACCCCTGAGGCGAATTCAACTTTCCATTTACCACCTTGTTTTACCGCCACAAGACCACAACGGTCAACAATGGTCGGTGAAATAAAGGAGTCAGTGGCTCCAGAATCAAAAAGAATAGACACATTAATACCATGTAACTTACCTGAAGTTTCGACCACTGTATTCTGGTGATCGGCTTGGCGGTCATTAACCGCTGCATATACTGTATGTGCTCTTCCTGCATCTCCCACTGTAGGCTCTGAAGCTGCAGGTCGAAACCCATAACCAGTAGAACCTCTCATCGGACACTGCCTAGCTATGTGCCCATGCTGCCCACAAGAATAACAACCTGTGCCTGTGCCTCTACCAAAACCTCTGCCACCCGAAGGTGCATTGGACTGCTGAAAACTACCCCTACTGACGGTAGACTGAGCACTCTGCGCAGGCTGATCCTGCCTATTGCGCTTGTTGCGCCACCAGTTACGACCCTTTCCTGACTGAGGACTGTTTTGTTGTTGTGGTTGAGGGTTATTGTTCTTTTGAGGTGTTCTTTGTTGCTGCCCACCCTTTGTGGGTGTCTGTTGGTTCTTGGAAGAACCACCTGTCTGTGCCTGTCCACCTCGTGGACTAAAACCTACTGCAGGAGCACTCCCAATCTGCACTCCTGTGTGCCCACCTAACGCCATAATAAGGTTCTCCCTCTACAATGCAGAGCCCTTCTCCACATGACTTCCATAGTCTTTGGCTCAAGACTCGGACACCTCCAGCGATGTGGCGTTTAAGCCCTAATAAAATGTTATTACTAGCATAGGCTCATCATAAGCCAATACCCGACATCTTGCTTGAGTTAAGTAGAACCCTCAGGTCATGTGCTCTGAAAGAGCCAACTGACGTAGATCGTGGAACTCATCAGCCCTACGCTGCCTCCAGTGTTCTGAAAGGAACCGAGCTCTAAACCTCTCAAGAAACATCTCCCAAGACACATAACCAATATCTATATGGAGCTTCTGCTCCTCTAGGCGCCACCAAGTAGAGGCGAATCCTCTCAAGTGCATAATAGTGCATCTGGAACGGGTATTGCTACCATAAGGGTGCATGGAAAAACATCTACCCAAATCAAGTAGCCAAGTCTCAGCCTCTAACCCTCCTCTTGAACCATCAAAGGTAGGAGGACGTGCCCCTCGATGGAAATCTCTCATATGATCTGCGATGATAGCATCGATGTGTTGTATCCTCTACTCTCCCTGGGGATCTATCCTCTCTCTCATTCAACCTCACGCTCATCTGCAATGGGTCCCAAGGCGAGCTAGGACCTCCCTCTAATAGTGGGCGATATCAGGAGCCACTCTCACTGGCATTTGTTGAGATTTTGTCCCACTGCTCTGACCATCTGTTATGCACGATCCATGGTGAGACTAGGAGGGGAGTAACCTGAGGAATTGGCCCTCGGCCTCCACCTCGACCTCTACCACGACCTCTTCCTCCTCGCCTAGGCATGTTCCTACCCATAACAATAACAAGTCTTAGATACTATTCAACCAAGGTTATCGGTTATGACACTATGTACTAGAGTCAACCCTAATGGGCTTAGAGTTGCTGGGAAGCGTCGGTGTTTGTAACCTTGGCTCGATGCAATCGTAATGCCCACAGATGCCCAATAACCTAAGAATGTAGCAAAAGTGTATAAAGGTGTAATAATTTTTTTTTAAGTATTAATACTAAGTTAATTAATTGCATACATTCTTAGGTTAAGCGACGTTACACTACTTTGAGTTTTCCATAAGTGATTAAAGTATTTCGCATTGCACATAATAATTCATAACATAAAAATAAACATTGCATAATAATAATTTTCCATTCAAGATATAATAAAGTACAACCATGTTTTTCCATACATTGCATTTGATATGATATTACAATACTCATCCTACTTGATGAGGTAGTTCAAATAATAGTTACAATTACAATTACATTGTTCACCTCTTATACAATTGAGGGATGTTTTCAAATACAAATTTACAATAAACAATGTTGAAATAAACATAGATCCAAGTGCGAGCTCTCCATCCATGAAGCTCTCGATGCCATGATCAAACTGGGGACCCAACGGAGTAAGGTGCATGTTCCACCCAACCATGTGATACCCGTAGGTCCACCCCCCGTGCTAGGAGATAGTAATAAGGTTACCTAGACCTAATCTACTAACCCTAGACTTTAGTACAAACAATCTATTGGTTACATTGCTTCCAGATTTTGACAATTGAATACTTTACAAATACAAGGTTCATTGTTATTCTAGGTGGAGTGTCATCACAACGAAACAAAGGTTACCCTGGTGTTTCTTCCTAGGTTCCGGCCCCCAATCCTTGGGTTACCCTGGTAACCTCTTACGAAACCCGGCCCCTATTGCTTACTGTTGCGGAATCGAACGTCTTTTGAAGAAACAAGACTTCGATTTGCCATTCCAGGCCTTCTCATCTTATACTCAAGACTATAGTAGCTCATGAGTCATAAGTGAGGCGAAATATCTTATTAAATGTTTTAAACTAACTAATGTGTCATTTAATTGTCACTGAGTTACTAACTATTTGCAAGTTACCCTGACACCACTTTGTGTGTCGGCCCTTACAAATAACCACTCCCCTAATCATAACAAAGGTAGTCTAGATTCACTATCTAGGGTAGACAAATGCACAATACAACATATAATACTAAATTTACCACAATGTACATTACATTCCATCCAACATATCAGGTGCACTACCCTAACCTTGTTCAATCACATAAATTCAAAATCAACTTCACCCTCATAAAAGACTAGTACTGGAAGACTTAAAATCAAATAAAAATAAATCCTTTCCCCCCTCTTTTCCCAAAGAGATACATAATTAAAAGGCAATTAAACATCTACCTTTTGGATATACTAAATCCTTTCAATCAATAATTTGAAGTAAACAAATTATGAAATTAATTAGTCAATTAATTCATAAACTTTATTTTACATACAATATGTTAATTAAATTCACATTTAATCTCAATTTCAAGATCATATTTAAAAAGAATAAAATTTTGCTTTCCTTACATAATTCTTTTCATTAGAAACTATCTAATCATAATTTCCATATGTTATCTAATATCATTCAAATCCTTTAAATATAAATATGCTATTCATAACAATTTAATTAAATATTTATTTTAAATATAAATATAATCATATATATATAATCATAATATATATTCTAAATAAAACTTTACATGTAAGGCAAATTCTAATATATAAACATATGGCACATTAAAAACCAAATTCGCGTTTTAATTAAATCTCGTATTTAAAAAATAAAAAATAAAAAATTAATCATAAATTTTTTTGCATAGTAGCGGCCATTGCTGACGTGTTGACCCTTACGGTTGCTATATGACTTGTAGTGTGGCTTCCGATGCAGGGCTCCGGCCCTACGTAGCTTATGGTGGTGTGCGGCTACCAATTAGGGAGATGGGGAGGGTATCGGCCCTCCCCAAAATTCTGGTAAATTTTTTTTTTATAATTTTTGATTTCGTCCATACAGCGGACGGAAAACAAATTTTTTTTATAATAAGTAAAATTCAAAAACAGGGCCTGCGGATTTATTCCGTATAGATACATATATAATTTTAAATAACAGTAACTTACTGTAACTGTACATTTTTTTTAACAGGAATGAAAGAAATATTTTCAATTTTCATTCTGGACAAATGGATTTTTCTAAAATCATATATAATTACATAAAATCAATAACAGTAATTTTTAACAAAATAAATCTCCATATTTACTTCCAAATCAAACAGACAAACTGTTTTCTGGTAAATAATTTTACAGAGAATCAAGAAAATAATAATTATTTTTTTTTTACGTCCTGTATAATTCATTCTTAAACAGTAATTCTTCAACAGAAAAATAACAACCCCAATTCTTTTCCAGATTTAATAAATTATAACACAATAATCTTTCACAGATCTTTTCTACTATTTAGTAAAATTTCCAAAACTTCCAACAAGTAAAATACCTGTAACTGCTGTAGGAATATCTTTTGCCTGTAGCGTTCAACTCCAGAATCTTCTTTAAAGAATTCCCCAATTTCCAAGATAAAGCTTTTCCAACCTCTGAGAATCCTCCAAAGGATCTTCCAATTCCAAAATCATCCAAAATAAAACAGAGAGATAACAACTTCTAAGAAGATTTCAATTTTTATCACAGTAAGAGGATTTTTACAAGTGCTCTGATATTTTCCCCGTGAGGAAATTGAATAGCCTCTGTAATTTCCCGTGATCCACAATAACCTCTCCGTAACAAATTTTTCAACAACCCAAATTAATGCAACTTGCACACTTGTCGAGAAGTTGCAAATATCTTCTCCACAACTTCTCGGCAGTTTTTGCGCTTTTAATTTTGCATGCAAATTTCAATTTTATTTAATTTAAATTTTGAAAAACCAATTTTCCATTCACATGCATTTTATTTTTATTTTATTTTCTAATTTTCCACAATTTAATTAATTTCCAAATGCAATATAAATTTCACACTTAATAATTTAATATAATTTATTTATTTATTTAATTAAAATAGTTTAATCTTTTTAAGATCAACTATTTAACCAAATAAGCTAATTAATGAATTAAATTATTAAGCAAGTAATTTCTACTACATTTAAACATTAATTAAATATAATAATTTAAAACACAATATTCCAACATTAAAATTTAACCAAATTTTACCTTTTCAAAACGATTTAACCAATAGAAAATACAATACAACCTATGACTCAAAACTGAAAACAAACAAAGTACTATGACCAGGATTAAAGACTAGGCTAGGGTAAACCAGACTACTATCTCCCGATCAACGTATCCGTTGAGTCTTGACACGCTCAGACCTGATTACATAGGTGGAGTCGGTGTCATGTACCTGCAAATCCTGCAACCAAGCAAATAACGTGCATACATATATATATATATAAAGCATTAAACAGACACACCGTGCGGAGAAAATCACAGATATCGCAGGGCACTCGCAAGCGAGTGATGCAATTCCGTTCTCCACACCAATACACTTCACAGCAAACTGACGAAAATGAATAACTGTTAGTCCATCATAACAAGTACATAGCAATAACAACTGAAAATAACATCTACGCTAAATCATATCATGTCTGAAAAGAATAATCACCAAACAAGTATCATCATGACACAGAATAATCCACCATCGCTCAAAACCAGCGATCAAAATATCCAACAAAACATCATAAGTCTAACAGTATGAAAAAGTATCAACAGAAAGCATAAGCATAAACGGAGGGGTACTACAGGATCTAAGTTTGTTTCTCATTATTTATTTTCTATTCATGTTTTCACTCTTGAAAATACTAACCAAAACATCAAGCATCTCCTTAGTTGTTTTAATTTTTTTACAAATGAGAAATTAAGTGATGCTTCACCAAATCCATGACCATCTACTTCACTTTAAGCTCTTTATTTTTATGAGTTGTTAATTTCTATGGATTTGTAGGTGGATTCATCTCAACTAATACAATATCCCAAAACCATTTTCCTCCAATAATAAGATCAAGGAAATAAATTTAATGCACCATCTAATTTATCTTAGATCCTAAGGCTATCTAATGCCATTAAAAAAAATGTTTCCCCTAAAAGTAAACCCTTGGATCTAGAATTAAAAATTGCTCAATAAAATAAACACCTATTACCATGCAAGTTCAAACTCTAGCCATAGGGTTCTCCTAGCCACTCACTACAAACCCTAGTCATTGGTTTGATGAAACCATTGCTTGTTTCAAACCATGGTTGCCACTACCACCCTAGCTATCATTTTCAATCTTGGCTATAGCAAACCCTAACCATTGATTTAATAAACCCATCACAAAAAACCTTGGTCGTGGGATTTATTTCACTTCTAGTCATGTGTTTGAAACCTTTAAATAAAAGGGCATCTTTGTAGACTCTAAAGGAATCCATCACTAATTTATCAAACCCTTGGTGCAAATTTTAAAAGAAAAAAGTTTGGCACAAATTTTGATTTTAAAAAAGCCAATAATTTTTAGTTAAAATATTGTGCATTTTTCATTAAAAAATTATGATCCTCTAGTGTCTTCAACCATAATATTCAAAGGAAAGGAATTATATGATTTTCAATGAAAAATGTCACACTTTTCCTTAGAAAATAACCCGTGACCTCTCCTTGTAGCTTGTGAATTAAGACTAAAACCTTATGATTTTATCCTTCAAATCAACCTGCGATTTTGGTTCCTACCCTTTTCCTATCAAATCCTAAGCTCTAATACCATGAATAATTTTTTTAACAAGATGACTAATGGCTTGGTGTTAGATAAACAAAAATAAACTCTTAACATTGCATTAATCACATAGCAATTGAAACTTCAAAATGTGAAAGCATACACAAATAATTACAACCTCAAATCAGTCTTTCATTCAATCAATAATCTTACAAGGTAATCTCCACGACTGATACAACTCACAATTGCATGAAAGTTTATTGTATTTCAAATGTTACAATCTTTCTATCTTGCTCCTATCTTTATATAATAATTTAGCAAAAAATATAATCTTCCAAAAATCAACTTTACTTACAAAAAGCATCCTTATCATTTATAAGAATTGGATGGAAGATGAGTCTAAATATTTATCTACACTTTATCTATAATTATTTACATTGATAAAATACTTTCACTTTAATTCTCAAAACTAAAACACAAAATAGAATAACTCAAACTATTTAAACTCTTTTATGCATGTTTACACTAAATTTGTGCAAAAATTTCTATCCAAACTAAGTTTAACTCAACAATACATTTGAGATGGTGTTAACAAATGATGCAATTATAACATCACTATAATACTCTTATATAAGTACTCCTATAATAATATATAATATATAATATATCTAAAACAATGTAAGCAAATAATACAATTATAATGTTTTTTATAAGAGAAGCAGAGGTTAGGTCTCTGATCCCGTACAAAAAACAATAGAGAAAAGTTCAGAGAAAGAAATTGGGAGAAAGAACACCAATCAAGACCAACAAATAGCAACACCAACCACTACTTAAACCAAGACCCTTATAGATGTTTTCTGTTGTTGGTGTGTTGACGGTTTGCTAATGCTTTATCTGTTGTCAGCTTCTGGTTTTTTGGGTTGTTGGGTTTAGTTGCTTAGTTTCTTGTGTAGCTTGTCATCTTTGTAAAGGGTTTTGGGGTCCCTTCAAAACCTCATTTTCCTTATCAAAAACATTCGTAACAGAACAATTATGATCACCATAGTAACCAGAATCTTGAAAATCACAAAAAAAAAACTATTAATCACCATCATAACTAAAATAATGTTACTATTATACTCTTTTATAAATACTCCATGACAATATTCAATCTCTTAATTAATGTATAATTATAAGAGATAAAAGGACCACTATCATATACTATAGATTAATGAAGATAAATTATCACATACAACTTAAGAAATAAAATGTCCTATTCATCATCACATAGTGGACAAATGTATTATTATTAATTGTCTAACTAGTGATAGCCAAATAGTAATTTTATTGACAACTTGATGGTAACCCCTTATGAATCTAGTGACCACTTATTTTAGACTTGAGTCACGAGGGGGGAATCCCAAAGTTATGGATTGAAGTGGATGGATATTCAATGATATATATGGGAGGGATATTCAAAGTATATTCTACCATAGCATTGTGGGCAAGTGTGGAACTTTGAATATCAAGAGTTAAAGTCCACACGCTTTGAGTATTCCATAATACACTAACTTAACTCAACTTGGGCACTGTGCAACATGAGTGAAATAGAAAAAACTAAAATCTTTTGGAGATGACCTCATCCATCGTGAGACTAGGCCAATCATTGTATTTTTAATTAAGTTGTTTAATCATCCCATTAAAACCAACTTTAGGCTTGGATTGGATGTCATGTGAAAGGAGGGCCCACCTAATTAAACTAAGGGGATTTTAAATCATATCTAAGAGAAAAGGGATAAGTTTGAGAGGGATTCCTTACATTATATTGAAACTAAAGTGGTCATTGGACAGTTGGATGTATATACACCAAGTATCCAACCAAATTAAGTTTAGGGTTTTGATAAGGATTGTTTTTTTTTTAATAATATAATATACTAAAGGGAGTAAGACATATAATCTTAATTTATTTTGATATTGAATGATGTTTTAATTATAATAAAATAAATACTGACAAAAGTTGTTAGGAATTAAATTATTGATTAAGTTTAAATCAATGTTAGTATATAAAATATTTTGACAAGGATGATAATGACAACATCTATAATGTGTGGTTTTGAATTACTTCGGACCTTACATAACTTTCATTTGATATAAACACTATACTCTATTATTGTGATTTAAAATTAAATATTTTTGAAACTTTTTGGATTTTGTAATGTATTAGTAAAAATAAAATGTATAAAATATATATTGTAAAGAAAATAATGGTTTTTTTAAAATTTATTTAGGTTAGTATAAAAAGATGTAAACACAAGTATAAATTAATCTAGATTAGTGATTGGGAGTTGTGGGTTTTTGGGTTTCTATAAATTTAAGTTAAAAACTATTTTAGGAATGAGAATGTAAAGTGGAAAGGGGTACTGTACTTAATGGCAAGAGATGTATAATTTTGATGAAGATTCATAAATCTAATCTATTTATGATTTAGGAATAATACATTTTTGTTTGTTCTTTGTCTCGAATTTTGTGCATGACCTATACTTTGGCTTGGTTTGAGTCTAGCCTCTAGGTCATTAATGTGTCTACGAATTCACCCTTTGCTGTGTAGATAAGATTATGTCGGTTTTTTTTTGCCGGTATTGGCATGGTGTGATGGTTTATAGGTGGTATTGTTGTTCTTGCCACCAAGGTTCAAACCCCGTTGGGGTGGTATTGTTGAATGGTTGTATCCGGTTCATAGCTCCGGTCAAAAGCGTTTACCTCTTGAAAAAAAAAATAAAGATTATGTCGGTTTTTCTCTCATATTCTTTGGTTTACATTATTAGTCTCTATCTAATCTACTATTTGGATTAACAAGATTTAAAAAACTTTTAGAGGAATATCAACTCGCTAGGGAACAAGTTCTCTAAGGTTAATTTATAATTTAAAGTTACACATATAAAAAATCTATAATTTGAAGTTGTAATTTAAAAGTTATGATCAAAATTACAAACAACTATCTTTTAGTAATTGACACAAAAAGTTATAGATTCAACGTAAGAATGAAATATATAGAAATAAGTGTATGCATAAGTATAATGAATAAAAATATGCAAGGATATGGGAAAATATGAATAAGAGATGTGAAAATGTGTATAAATGAGTGAGTAAGGACATAAAAGAAATAGACCAAATTTACCCAAAATCATACAATTTATTGATATATAAATGTATTAAGTTATTCTCTCAAAATAAACACAAAACTAAATAAGAATTTGCACACACATCACCATACATATATAGAATTTAACAATCAAATATTAAATTTACATATTAAAATTATTTTTTATTCCAAATTTTCATAAACACTTTAATAATTATTATTATTTTAAAATAAACCCTATATATTTAATAATAAATATCTTTCTTCAATTAAAAAATCAAATCAAAACCTTAAACAACCACCTCAACTTTTAGGACCATGCAACTAAAAATATTAACACCCAATTCAATAATCACTTGTTAAAAAGAGGAAGGTTCTCTTTTTAGATGATTCTTGTCAAAGTAGATTGTTTTTTCTATGCATGTTTCCTTAATGCTTGACACCCATCAACACCTAGCTCTATAAAGTACCAATGATGGGGCTAGTCCTCCATAATAATATATACATAACTTGAATTTATAATGATATATACACAACCATCATATTTATAATGATATATACACAACTATGATATTGGACAAAGTAGTCAACTAGGATCCTAGAAATGATAGGTGAATTTGGCCCTCCACCCGTGAAACCTAGTTGACAATAAGTAGTCCTAGAAAATTTTACTCTTAGACAAAACATTCTATTTACTTCATTAATAAGAAAGGCATGTGACCGTGGCCCACGCTAGTTAAGGAATCTTTTTTAGAAGGTTTTACTAATGTTAATTTATTTTTTGCCATGAAAAAGAGAAAAATTTGTATTAGATAGGTTAGTAATGGTTTTTTCTTTTTAGTTCAAAAAATTAGAATGATTTTTAAAATTATAATTTATTTTTAATTTTTAGATTGGGTTATTATAATGTTGGAATGAGACTTTTAGATTTTGTTTTATTTTTAATAAGAATGAGATTTAAAAAGAAAAATTGAAATCAATTTTGTTTCTCTTACTTTTTAGCTTGCTCATCATTTTCTAATAGTTCATATTTTTTAGTGCAAAGCATATTTTCTCCTACAATAAATAAGGTTTGAGAAGAGCTCATATACATACAAATATGTGTATTGAGTGCGAGTGTGTGTAATTTTATAGCATTTATATTGAGAAGTATATTGACAATTTATACATATAATTATGAAAGTCATAGTTATACTTTTAAATCATTTATACTGAGAAGCATATTGACAACTTGCATACAAAACAATGAAAGTCATATTTATAATTTTAAAATCTTTTATATTGAAATTTTGTATATACACCTAAGTCATAAATATCATTTTAAATAATTTATATTTAGAGGCATATTGACAATTTTGTACATACAACTATGAAAGCTATAATAAATGAAAGGTATATTAATTATTTGCACATACAACTATAATAATTTGAGAGGTATATTGACAATTTATACATATAACTATGACAATTTGCACATGCCAAGTTATATATAACTTTCATAGTTGTGTATACAAGTTGTCAATATAACTCTCAATATAAATAATTTACAAATTATATAAAAAAAATGTATATACATGTAGAAGATTAAATTATAATATATGTGCGATCCTCTTTAAGATAAACACATTAAGTTTCCAAACTCCTTAATCCTTTGATAGCTATATCAAACTATTTTCTTTAATGCAATTCAATTCATGTGCGATGGTGAAATTTTTATACCTTGCAATTTTCTCATTTGTTTTGGACTCACTTTGACCTAGTTGTCCTTTGTACACATGCACAAATAGTGTGATTTATACTAAAAGATGACACAAAACTAAATCCTTATTGAAACTCATCTCCACTCACCCACCATTTTATTTTTTGAGCATTAATCTTAGATCATTTATCATGGCTTCTCATGTATCTTTACTTTTAGCCTATATCCATGCATTCCTTGTTAGTTTTAACACATTCCTACAATATTTTGCATTTAGTCATTTCATTTTTAATTCTCTTATATCTTTATTGCTATGGATGGAGATGCATTTTCTATGGAGGTGTTGTTCCATCATGTATGTTTTTTCCTCTATAGATCTAAGTGTTTGTATTTTTTCTCTATAGACATAGTTGATATTTTTCCTTATCTCTTGAATACACTAAGTTCTTCATTTATTTATTATCATCATCTTGATCATACCTTCACTATTACTAGTGACTATATACACAAGATGAAAGTTAATTTCCCTTTGACCTCTTATCCTTCATTACATGGAGATGAGATTACACATTCTTTAGATATTCATCATGTTATTATACCTAGAATTCTATGATTTTTACATCCCATGATAATTCTCCTCCATGCCTCTCTTGTTTTTTCCTTCCTTGAGGATCCTAGTGTTGTATTCTTGAGCAACCCAAATATTTCACATTTTCTTGCACATGATAATTATATGCCATGTTTATGTTCACCTTTGAACATGAGGTTGTTTATCTAGTTCATGATAATTACATTATATGGCTTTTGGATTGTAATCTATTGATGATATATTTAAAAGTGAGGAGCATAGTGTTATTTTATCTATCTTCTAATGATGTGGATAATGACTCTCTTATCCATGATAATTTAGTTTAAGATGGATCTAGAACAAATATTTTATGGTTCTCATTCCTTATATTCTTATAGGTCTTCCTTAGGGTATTATATGGATATTTCTATGCATCATGATGATATAGCCCTTTTTTCTAATCATAGATTTTTTCCATATAATAATTTTATGCTTTCATATGATATATCTTTGAGTAAGTATACATAATCCTCTTTTATATCTCTTATTTATTGAAAACATGTGACTTCAAAATTTACAAAGAAGAAGAGCCACATGAGGATCTCTTATATGAGGATAGTGTGCAACTCTCTAGTGATTTATCCCTTAAATCTCCCTCAACTAGTATCTAATGTTTACCTACACATCATGCAATTTGGCTTGTTAAGCATGAACTTTGACATTTTTGGAACACCACCATGAGTAGATTAGACTATCTATATAGGTGTATTAATGATTATGAGAAAATATTTTGAAAGTAAGAATATACTAATAAGATATTACATAACCCTTCTATCTTATGATATTTTATTTTATCCTTCACCAAGTGGATTTGTGTTGCCATGTTTTATAATTTATGGTGGTAGAGGTGATTCATTTATTCATTTATGATTCTTCTAATGATCTAAACTACATTCTTCACTTATTTTCATGTAGGAAAGTTGCTTTCTAGGTTGTTTCCAATAAGCTTAAGTACTAAAACATTCATATACTTTTATTGATTACTACATGCATATGCTATTTATTTCATGAATTGGGTTGGTGCTTTCATAAAATATTTTTGTTACAATATTGAAACTAATAAAATTATTCTCAACTCATGAATTACAAGAAAAAGGGAAAAAAAATATAGTTAAGGATTAATGTTCAAATTTTAATATTTGATTACTTACACGAGTTTCATATTAGAGGATGATGATGTTTATTTTTTATTTATTGATGATTTTACTTATACATATTAAAGTACAATATTTTTACAAGCCTCATACTTAATTCCCAAATTTCTGTGCTAGTGTGTGCAAATGCAAGCATGCTTTATTGGAAGATCCATGTTTAAATAATCATTTTTCTAATAGCCCTTCTCATTCCCGTAACCTATTATTAGTTTCAAACTTATAAAATGGGAGAAGTTGGAATTCATCTATTATTTATCATAGCAAGCATCATCATGAACACATCAAGCCAAAATGATTAAGATATTTCATTAAATTGGAAGAACCTCCATATTTACTATTGGAAAATCTATGACACACAAGCTTCTCATTTTCCCTATTAATAAATCAATGGATATTTATAATCTTACACTACATAAGGTTAAGTATTCTTATTCTTAGCATCATATAAATATTCATTCTAAAAATAGATGTATCAATGTCAAGATCTTATTGAAACATGAGTAGTACCAATTAAGAAAAGTCATTATCATGCACATAATGAGGCTACTTATATAAAATTAAAAGATGAGGATTCCTTTAAATCATCTTATTGATCATAGTATACCATATTTTGAGGTAACATGAGAAGAGAATAAAATATAGTTTATACATCCTCACAATTCATCTTCTAGAATTTCCTCTTCTACATGAGTCTCAAAGCAAAATTCTAGTGGTAAAATAACACAAAATACATATATTGGGCCACTTTGAAAAGCATAAGAACCATGGCTAAAGAAAGGTAGTGTGTTAATGCACTTTTTCAATTATCTTTACTAAAGGTTCTCTTTCATATCAAGATTAAGGACATATGATTGAGTATGCTATCGATGAATATGATGATGATAGAGACAATTTAATAGGTTGATAATCAAAGCTTTCATACTTCTAAATCTAATTCTTGAATGTCAATCCTACTTACTAATGGTTATGCTAACAATATATGAATCTTATGCTAACTTATTTTATAATGAATATGATTATTCCAAATTCTCATCATGATGATATCTCACACTTTTTTTCATTAAAGAATATTTTATCTAGCAATGATGGATACTTTCACTTGATTTATATCCTTAATTGGAGGCAACAGAAAGGAAGCCCTACTTCCTACCAATATGTGTGATTTCATGACTATAACTTAATATCTCTTTATGTTGTCATAATATAATTTTCTTACATTACAATATGATTATTGAGCTTTCTAAAGTTTACGTCATTATGTATATGTATATGTATGTATATTCCCCTCCTCCAAAGTAATTGTATTATTTATAAACAAATATTTAGAGGGAGCATCTTGAATATGACTGCAATGACTACTTTATAAACAATTACATTTCAAATGGTACTACACTACTTTTGCTACTCCAAATAGCACTTATTACTTATATTACCCTAAGTAGTAATCTACTTTAAATTCCAAATGGAATATTCTCTTATAAAAAAGAAATTAAATCATTTTGTGGTTATCATAAATATGAATTATCTTGTAATGATGATCATGAAGAGAAATTAGGTAACCAAAAAATAGATATAAAATTAAATCATGGGTTCATTAGTGGATGAAATAAATGAATAATTAGGGTTTAATATCAAATAATCTTATATACTTGTTTAGGTAGTGCTCCTTGATACATAGAAATAAAGGCAAATAATGAATAAACATATGAGATGAGATAGGGTTAACTTTCCTATATTTCCCATTAATTGTATTAGGAACTTAGGTGTGTTTTTCAACTTGCATAATGTTTATAATGTAAAATAAAATTTATTTGTAGTGCACCTAAGAAATCTAGGGATGTGTGTATTGCATGGGTTAGCGAATCTTGGAGACACTTTATTATAAGTTGTATGTAACATTGGAAAATTTTAATGTAGGTTTTACATCAAAAAAATATTTAATATTGGGAAAACTTAGTACCCAAAGGGAAAATTTAGTACCAAAAAGTAAATGAGAGGGGCATAGTTTTTTAAGCTAATGTTTTAGAGGCACATAGCTTGTGTAATTCCATTGTGTCATTTTGTTCAAGTTTGTTTCTTTAAAACCAAGAAAATGAGAATGTTTTGAGGTTGGCTTGTGTAACCTTTGGATTGTCGGCTAAGGTTGATTGAGAATATCATGTAAGTTCCATATGTGAGGAGAGGAAGCATGGATTAGAATGTATGGTTACATGATTTTTATTTTATTTTTCACATGGAATACAATTAGGGAGATTTATAAAACACAAATTGAAAGAGAAATAAGTGTGCACAATTAAAAAAGAGGCATCATAAATAATCTACACAATTCTAGGGAATTCTATCTCATCTATCAAATCTCGAAGGGACTCATAGAGATATGATCAAGTTGGCCTCAATGAAACCCTAAAAAAAAGGGCTAAAGAAATTAAAAGAGCACGATATATGTTGCAATCATAGAGTTGTTATCAATTTTACCTGGATAAAAGATACAATCTAATATCAGTGTGATTGGTGTAAGACACATGATAAAATCAGTTTACATTGTTGGACCCATGCCATATATTTATTTTAACCTAAATGGGCAACGTAAGACTCATAAAAATATCACTTTAACTATTATATGATATGTATTTATATTTAATGTAGACTAATATACATATCACCCTGCCCCTCAAATTGATTGTACATATAATTATATAATCAATTATATAAATATACAATCTCATATAAAATAATTTATTAATCTAAAAATAAAATATAAGATTATCATTAACTATTAACCATTAAACTAAACAATATTTAAATAAAACCTTTAACATAGATATAAATTAAGTCCAAGACCATTGATTCACAAGTTAACCGAAGTCCAGATACAAGCCAAATTTCAGTACCTTACATAAAATAATAATCCTTAAAACTCTTTAAGAATCTAAATTAAAAAATATCCCAACTTTAATGAAAGATAATATATAAGAACAAGTGGAAAAGCAAATTAGAAACTGACATCTGTAAAACATTTGACAACAAAATGACATTGTAAAGGATTTCCTATGTCACTTAATTCCAATTTCTTACTTCACGCCTAAGCTTTTTCTCTGAATACATTTATTATATAAATAAACAATAAATTTACTCAACATATTGCCTTTGCTTGTTTGTTGTCAGAGAATATTCGATCCATGGAGGAAAATTGTTTATTTAGTCAGAAGAAGAAAAATATTTGATATCTTAATAAAAGCTAAATATTTTTTTCTCATACTGAGAAACATATTTTTGTTTTTGACATTTTATGTTTTGCAGTTGAAAGCTGACAGTAATTTTATAAGTCCGTTTTTTAATTGGAAAAGTTGTCAGAGTTTTTAAAAATACATTTGAGAGCTTTTTTGGGGATAACCTCATTGTTTTTAGATTTGTAAAACGTTTTTTAACAAATTTTTAAAAATATATGAATTAGATTCACAATTTGAGGTATTGAAAGTAAATATAGAAAATAAGAACAATGGTGTCTATTAATTTGTAATATTTGAGGTTTAATTTATTATTTAACAAAAAGTAAGGATTATAAAAAATATAAAAAAAATAAGCTTTAATTTTTATAATCTTAAAAAATAATTTATTACATTATAATTTTATGTTAATGGGATGATATTATAATAAAAAATAGAGTAAATAAAGAAATTAATCTATTTTTAATTAAGTTGTGTTTTTTATTTTTAAAATTTATATTAAAAAATGATATTAAATATGTTTTAGATTTTAAAATAAAGAATGTACAAGATGAGGATGAGATTGAACATAGTAATGAAAATGAAAAAAAGAGGATTTTGAAGGGTATAATTGATCTAGTGGTTAATGTTGTTTCACTCTTTGTTTTTGAACTAGTTTGTACTAAAGGAGGAATCTAACAACATTAACATTTTGGCTCTATGTTAGTTGGACACCGTCACATGTGGTTATGTCTTCTTCAACGTGGTTATGTTTATATTGTTGTGGTCACGTGCTTTAATTACAAAGGTGTTTGGTATAACCATAGTCACAATCTCTAAAAACATGCTACAAGATACTCTAAAAACATGCTACAAGATACTTACAACATAATTTTGTCATAGGCACATTTTTGGAATTGTTATACTAGGGTCGATAAACATATTCAAAAATTTGAAGGGTAGACCTTGAAAGGAATGCAAAATGCCTAAGCGATATAATGTAATACTAAAGTGTATGTATGGAGTGTCTCTTAGGATTTTGGTTTATACTTTACTATGACATTATGCGTCAAGTTCTACTTTATATGTAGATACATGTTGCCACTTTTAGATGCTTGCATGTGTTTTTTTTCCTCTTTTGTGTTAATTAAATTAATTCCATATTATTAAGCATAATTTGACTATTTATGGTTGTTTGGGAGTAAGATAAGCTTTGCATTAAAGGGAAATAGAAAAGTAAAGTTGACATGGTAAAAATTAGGTTTTGGATGTTGCAAACATGACTCTACGGATGATAAGATTTATGGTAGACAAAATGATAGGGGGTGAAACAAATTGGGGTGCTTGGGTTTGCATGGGATAAGTTGTGAAATGAATTTTTATTTTTCGAACAATTAATGCGTCAAAAGATCATAAAGTAGATATGGTTATGCTTACTAAACAAAATGCTAAGAACTGAAACCCACGGAACATTTCATTTACCCAACGTGTCTAATGTAGGAACATCCGTATGTATAGGAAATCTTGTGTCACCAAAAATATTTGTGATTTCAATTCTTCTATTTTATTAGGTTTTAAGTTTTGGTGTGTTGTGCAAAAGAAAGTTCTTCTAATTTCCTTGCTGCTATGGCTAAAAGACTAA
>VDFB02349938.1:0-59869 GCA_007258455.2 Sequoia sempervirens
CATCATTTTTTCACCATTTTACTCCTGCGTTTGGGCATTTGACAGAGGCGTTTTTGCATTTTAAGGACGCATGAAACAAATTTCTCAAGTTTTTGTTTTACACGCCTAGGGTAAAGTCGCGGCTGGGCACCTCTATTTGACTGCGTTTTCTCCACTCAAGCTGCATTTTGATTGTATTTTTGAAATTTTGAATTTGTTACACTTTGTTTTACTTTGTAGTTTGTATTTTAAAAATTAAAAGTTCTAATATTTAATTTGCTGCTTGTAGGTATATTTGCTCTTTCATATCACCAGCTGTGAGGGTAATCCGGTATGCAGATACAGACTCTCCTAGCTTGGGAGAGATATATGAGACTTTTGATAGCATGCTTGACCAAATGAAGCAAGCTATTCGTCAAAAGGAACCTGAGTTGAGATTTTATGTGGACCATATTAGGCCTATTGTGACAAAAAGGTGGAACACAATGAATACCCCTCTTCATATGCTTGCCTATTCTCTTAATCTGAAGTGGTATGTACCTAGACCTGGCCGAATGCTTCCTTCTGAGGATGACGAGGTGATAGAGGGGCTTACAACAGCCCTTCGTAAAATATATACCAATGAGCTAGCAACCATTATTAGAGAGCAGTGGCTTATGTTTGCTGATCTTCAGGGTCCTACATTCAGCAAACCAGAGGCTAGGACAGATAGGGCCACCATTGCACAAAACAACCCCATTGGATGGTGGAAATTTCATGGGAAGGACACACCGGATTTGAAACAACTTGCCATTCGTTTGCTCTCACAGATTGCTAGTTCCTCTGCTGCAGAGAGGAATTGGTCCACCTATGGCTTCATCCACTCCATTAAGAGGAATAGGCTTACTTCAAAACAAGCTGAGAAATTAGTTGCAGTTCATAGTGCCTTGAGACTTCAAGACCGTCAGACTACTGAGTATCGGCAAACTCCAGCAGCACGATGGGATGTAGATCCTGAGGATGTTAGACAAATTGATGAGGATGAGGTGCAACCAGGATTGGTCGGACTACCATTGGATGATCCACTCTTGCCAGAAGATGATAGTGACTCAGATAGTTTTGATTCTTTTGATATTCATAGCCCGAATGAGGCTTAATTTCATAGACTGTTGGACAATGTATTTAGTATTTTGATTTTCATGTTTGAACTTTGAGACTTTTGGATGCATGTTTGAAACATTTGGATATTGATAGACCATGGTTTTATTTATGTTTGATATTGCTGTGATAAATTTTATAATGCTTTAAAGTTTAAAGTTTAATGACATTTATGATTTATCATGTTCATATGTTGTTATGCTACTACTCTCGTGATTTATTTATATATTGATATTGTTGTTATCAATTATTAATTTATTGACATATATCTCTCTCTTTCCCTCTCTCTGTCTATAATATATTAATAATTTTTGAAAAAATCATATATATATATATGTAATTTGTATATCGCCGTCCCCTATCGTCCCCTAAAAATTTTCCCCTAGGAAACGTCCCGGAAACGTGTCCCCAACTATCCCCCCGTCCCCGTCCCCAAAAGGCCGTGGAACATAGTTCAATGAACATGCCTTTGTAGGACAGCAACACAAATGGCCACTATAGATTATCACAGCCTTCCCTGGACAAAATTTGTTTAAGAAACATGGAATACCTGCAAATAAAATGAATTCCTTATGATAGATGCTCTTACTTCAATCTATGGCAGATGCTCTTAATTCAATCTTGAATTGGAAGCAAAAAAACCTTGAGCTACAAAGTTGTCTTCTTGCAACCTAGGAATGGAAGCAAAAAAGACTAAACAAGAAAAGAGAGGTAGATAAAAAAAGTATGAAGACAATCATAGTTTATGTCTTCAATATAATAGACAATGATTATGAGGACTTGGCAAAAGTATGGTCAAAACCTTAAGGATCCATGAAGACAATATAAAAGAGCAGCAAGATCAAGAAGGTGGTTATAGTAAGGCATGGAAAAGTTCAAAAAGGTAGTCAATGAAGAGAATAGTAGCAAAGACAATGAGGTGTATAAATGCAAATAAAAGTCCCAAAAGAGCAGCAAATACAGTCCAAAATAAACAGCAAATGTGAGTTCAAATGGACAAAAAATAATAAGTCTTAAGCACAGTCATATCACAAGAGTATGACAGTCAACTTCAGCATAAAATGAGAAAGGGGCAGAGTTTTATTGATCACAAAGGTGATGAGGACAGTCATAAATGCACCAGGGAGGTAAGATCTCTTCAATACAAAGGTCAAGCCTCCAATGGAGTTTACATTATAGTCCTTCAAGAAGAAAATAATGAGAGCTAAGGCAGTGATGCTAGTTCAAAGGGGACAACAGACTTAACACTACTCCAAAGACAAAGTTTCAAGGGAAGTTTTGAAGTAATGTGAACCAAGAGGACAATGAATGGTTATGAGCAGCATTAAAAAGTACTGCCATTGCAAAAGGACAAATGAAATGATGAAACCCATGTAAATGAGCAGCAATATTGCAACAAAAAGTGCAGAAATATTCCAACAAAAAGTGCAGCAATAACCAATGAGAATGAGCAGCAATAAACAATGTAAATGACCAGAAAATACAGTCATAAAATGTGCAATAAAGATGTCTTTATGAGCAGCAATTCTCACTGAGAAAGTATTGCAAATGATGACATAAAAAATGTAGCAATTATGACATAAAGTGCAGCAATCTTATGACAGTGAAGGAGTCTAAAAGTGCAGCAAATTATTGATTTAAAGTCAGAAATTTTCAAAGATAAATGAGCAGCAAACTCAGAGAAGGAGAGAGCAGCAAATCTATAGGCCTTTCCCAGTCATTCTAGGGCTCCAATACTCACTCTAAGGCCTGATTTTGATGGGTTATAGGGAAGAGGATGGGGAAGCTTACATTATGTGGGTTCTACTTGAAGCATTTAGGGACTCTTAATAGTCATTGTAAAGACAACAAAGTTGTGGCTTGTGTTGCCACCTCATTCAAGTATCCACTTTCTTGGCAAGCTCACACTGCTCTAGCTTAAATTTGATAGTGCCTGGTTACATCAGCACCTTATTGATCTCCCTATTTATTTGGTTCAGAAGGAGCAATATTAAACACTTGGAATATAGATTGTAACTTTTGTTATCATCATGGAGGTTTACTTTGTCAAAGATTTAGAAAAGAAAAATCTTGAATGGCTATTATTTATTTATCTTGGCCACAATATTAATTTTAAAATATTAATAAAAATCAAGAAATCAATGGATTGTCATTTTAAAATTTACCCTATTCAATCAATTTCATAAAAAACAGTAACATTTACTACTTTTTAACAGTAATATATTGATTTTATTAATGAAGTGTAAGAAAGTTGAAGATAAAATATAATTTAAAAAATATATATATTAATAGTCATATCTAATTTTTTTTTTAAAGTTATTAATATAAAAAGGTTGTAATTTGACTAATGAAGATGATGAAATATAAAATTATAAAAATGTTTAATATGATACTTATTGTGAACAACTAGTCAATAGTACTGATATTGATACTCCATGATACTTATTGTGAATGACTAGCCAATAGTACTGATATTAATACTTCATGATATTTAGTGTCAATGACTAGCCAATAGTATTGATATTGATACTCCATGACCAATTATAAATGATTTCAAATGATAGTGCTGCTCTTTTATCTTTGGACTCCTGCTTGTGTATCTTAGAGCTCAATTTTTTTCATATTTATTACTGATCTTTTTTATCTCTTGAGTAAATTTTTAATGTATTACTAATTTTTTCTAATTTAATCTAATTTTAAAAAATCATTAAAAAATATTAAAATATTAAAATTAGAGTAATTTATATATAAAATAACTTCTAAAAAATTATATAAACAAATAACAAATTTATTATAAAAAAACATAATAAATTAATTTTTTTAGTTATAAAAAATAAAAGTTTAGATTATGTATCAATATTTTTGTGATTTGAAATTTGAAATTAATATATAATTAATATAATAATTTAATTTTAAATTTATTATAAATATATAATTGAAAAACAAATATATGAAGAGAGAGTAAGTATTAAAATGGTTAAGAGTCAAATTATTATATACTATGATATCAAGAATAATTTGTGATTCTAAAATGAATTTTCATATCAATTATTATCATAATTCATCAATTGAAATCATAATATATAGGAAATCCAGTGTATTCCACAAAGGATAATAATCAACATCCACCAAAAAATTATTTGAATGCTCATTTGAAATTGTATTCACAAAAACTTTCTCCCCATGAGTCAATAGTTATATACTTAGACAAAATAGAAACACAAAAAATATTACCAAAATATTTAAAAATCTATTATTGATCCACTCACTAGATACACAATCTATTTTTATAAATTAAAATATATGATAACAAATCTATGTTATTAGATACCTTAATTGTAGCATCTAATAGATTTTATATTTGACAATTGTTAGACAAATATAAAAATATAAATGCTTATTAAAGAATGAAAGAATACATTTTATGGAGATAGAACTTAAAAATGATAAATCTAAAAAAATAAAAAAAATTGAAAGATTGTTGAGATAGAGTAACATATGTAAAGTTAAATTAACCTAGTGAGTTAATTCCTAGGATTTAAGATAATTTTCTCTAGGAACATAAATGATTCTTTTAATTTTAGATGATATAACTTTTTAATAATTTTTGTTAGTTCATTATTTTGAAGATTTCATTTTTAGGAGGCCTAATTTATATGTAAATTTCTCTTAATATCAGGAGGAAAGCATACATCACATAATTCATTGTGTTATTAAGCTAATTCATTGTGATATTAAGCTAGACAACATTCATCTTCACACTAAGTTTTTCAACATTCTTCTTCACACCAAGTTTTATGTTAAGGTACTCAATTTTGGCTTGAAAAATTTGGTGCGTAGAAATTTTAGCCATATACTAACCACCATGACAATAACATGAGGATATTTCACTTGAGAGTGGATCTACAAACTTCCCATCAATTGTAGACCTCCTCTCAACCATAAATTATAAAAATAATAATCGGCATAACCATTGCACCTCCTCTAGTGCAAGTGCTAGTTAAAAATAATTAAGATTTTTTAAACCATAATATTAAATGGAAAAGCTGAAATAAAGAAATATTTGTTAACTATTTTCTAATATACAAAAAATTTAAATAAAGACTAATTAATGCCAAAAGTTGACTATATGAGAGAAAATTATTTTAAAAGTACAATATGATATGAAAAAACCGAGAAAATAAATGAAATTATATTTGAAAGGAACTAGCTTATACGTAGACCTATGAGGGATGCAACAGAGTAGGCTTGAGCAACAAGAAAATTGTATCACCTAAATGGCATGCAATAAACACTAGTATTTAGAGTTTCCTATTGTAAATCCTATAAACCCATTCAAATTGAAATGGGAAATACATAAATCATATTTCATGGTATTATAAATCAATTTTCTTTTTCATTTAAATTTATGTTTTCATTCTCTTATTTCTTACCATTCTCATATATTTATTTAAAATTTTTGAAATATCAAGTATTAACTAAACAATTATGTGTGTGTAATTTTTTTATTTTGTTTATTTTGTTCTTGATTAAGCAGGGATTTTGAAAGGGCCATGATCCCTTCTACAACAAAGGATATAACAAACAAATTGTACAACTGGACAGAACCGCCTGGAAAAAAAATTGGCAGACATAGCAACCAGTCAAGAATAGCAAGACAAAATAGACCAGTGGCAAGAACAGAGCCACCCAAAAAAATAGAGACAGCTAAACATAGAGAAACAGTTTAAGCACTAGAGCTTGAAACCAACTAATTTTCCTTCAAAGGCAACTCATCAAAGATTTTTTTATGAGTACATTTCTTTTTCCTTTGCACAACCGTCCAAGGAGTGTCAGAAATTAAATTAGAAACATAATCAAGAGGAGCCTTAGGGGAGGCATCACTCACCACAAAGGGAATAACCAAGTGTTGAACCAGAACTGTAGAATCTACCACAGAGACAACACCATCAGCAACATGAGCCAAAAAGGCACAATCCTCAAAGGAGGCAGCACACACAACAAATAGAACATCCTTATCAGGGGAAACAACACACATATCATGCAAAGCATCCAAATTCTGAACAGACAAAGCCACTAGACGAGTAGCACTGTCAACAGCAGTAAACTTCGCACAGAAGGAGGAGGCTCCTCACTATCAGAAGAAGAATCAACATTAGGGAACACTATTAAATTCTCACGAAGAGCATTCTTCCACCAGGTGGAGGAGGAAACAAGACGAGCCTTATGAGGAAAATCACGAGCCAAATGTCCAATAGCAAAACAACATCTACAATGAAAAGGAATACCTTCATAATCCACTAGCTAAGACTAGGACCATCCATTAACCTAGAGCACCACCTCTCTTGGTAAAGCCTGAGATAAATCAATTTGCACCAAAATCCTTACAAAGGAAGTGAGTAAAATTCTTGGAAGCAATGTCAACTTTCAAAAATCTACCAAATCATTTCCAATGTCCTCAAAAGCAGAGGAGCACCAAAACTATAAGGGGAGATACAACAATCTAACCCAAAAAAGCAAAACATTAGTGGGCTCCTTCAAGGGGTTGAAGGTATGAACCCAATGCCTCATGGACATGGGATGAGAGTCCCATTCCCACAATCCATGATCTAAAATTTCTTGTTTATCTTTAGAAGAGAAAAAGCCAACTACAAAAAATCCTCTAGCAAAAGGATGAACCTCTATCCTACCTTCCACCAACGGAGACCAATGGTTGGAAATCCAAAGATGCAACTTAGAGAGGGGAGGCCACTAGTGGCAAAACCTGTAGATAAGGGAAGTATTTAAATAATCTTTTTTTTTTTTTTTTATAATGGAAACATGTAAATATGAATTTAACAACGATATGAATGTAACTATAGAAATATAGCTATACTTTTGAATGTGTACAATGAAACCAATGAAATATCCATTTAAATATGACAATAACATTATCAAAATAATTTTGTAAATAAATTATTCATGGTTTCCAAGTGCATGAATGGCATTCTTCTATGTTCTCTCCTAAACCTACAATCCTCCTTGTATGACTCATAAGGATTTTTTATATAAACCATTTATTCTGATTGAATAGGTAGAGAAGAAGTGCATAAGTTATTAACATGGTTTAGTGATTTAAGGAGATCTCTAAATTTAGACATGATGTAAGAACATAGATGTGTTGAACAATGCTTATTGTCTCAAAGATAGTAGACTACAATGGAGAAGGAGAACATTGATAATGCAACAAATATATGGAATTTAAAGTCCTCCATGCCATTATTTTTTGTTTAGTATTTGACTACTTCATGTTTTATTTTTTATTTGAATATGGTTCAATATCAATCGTCGAAATCCATTACTATAAATGTCTTACAAACTTCAATGATTACATTTAAATGTCGATATTACTAATAACATTGTTCATAAGATCACAATTACTCTATGTTGGAGGGGCCCACTATACCACATCAACTATCACAATAGGAATACCCCACCTTGGCCGAACCTCGAGCTGAAAGATATCCCTTATATCCATTGCGCAACTTCGCACACAATATCGGTAACACCAGAAAAATGAACTCCACAATATTGAAAACAGCAAACATACGACATTTGTATTTCAAGTCCACCAGCACACCCACCTTGCAGGAATTACAGCTATAGCACAGTCGATCCTCATCATTATTCCATCTGCTACAGTCCATGTCTGTTGAGTTGCCTGCTGTGGAAATCCAATAAGTGACGTTCACATACAAAAAATTGCACGAGGTCGGAGGCTTGCAGCAACCGGACTGCAAAATTCAATTCAAATTTCACATTTTCACATATTATTAGTACAGAAAGAAAACAAAATCACAGTATCCATTAGATGAAAGAAGCAGGGAGCTCAAATACTCCACAGTTCGAATATTAAAAAATAAGATAATAAAGAAACCTAAGTGAGAATTACCTCAGTTGGGGATAAATAATTTTTGTAGAACTCCTCTGGGGCTTCGTTGATCGAACCATAAGTTAGGCTCTTGCATTCTTCGGCATCCTGAAGGCGGCTCTTAATTTCGATCCAGTTGCTGCTCTTCTCCACTCTCTTCTGCAGCCAGTTTGAGTAGTCTCCCAGCCGGTATTCTTTGTACCCTCTACCGGAAACGACCCGTCCGGCGCCCTTGTTGGTCACCACGAAGGTGAAGACAATTAAGAAGACAGTGAAGCAGAATGAGAATAAACAAGAGCAGCCATGCGACTCTGCGGCGGATAGCCGACATAACCATTATAACAAAATAGACTACGGCGGTACTCATGATAGATAATATTTGTAACGAAAGAAATATATCAGAAAATAATAACATTCTTACACACCTGATTGAAAGGCAGAGCAAAAACAGAGTGCTCGAACTGCTACAGCAGATGGTTTTTTATTCAATTTCTCTCACACAAAAAGATTTAAAAACCCTCTCTTAAAAAAAAACAAAAACCTAAATAAAAAAGTCCAAAAAATAAATAAATAAAACCCTCTCTAAATATAGGTCTGCGATAGAGTTTACAGTAGATAAACAAAAGCAAACAGAAGTAAAAACTAAAGTAAGTCCTGATCTATTCGCAGATAGAACAACAGAATATCTTAACTAAACTCTAATCTATTTTTAGTTATAACTGCAACTACTCATGCAGAAAATGCAAACTGAAGTTTTCTCCTCATGCGTACGCCTATTCAACAACTAAAACAATGCAAGACAAAACAAACTGAAGTTTAATCCTCTGGCTATGCAATATATTAAGAAAAACTCATGCAATGACATACGACGCTAAATTTCACTTCTTTGTCCAACCAGAGTTTGTCTTTAAGATATTTTTGCAAATTTATGAGCTTCGTCTTAGTTTAGAAAACTAAATAGAATTAGAAGGGAAAACAATTAAGTAAACTAGTAATGCAATTCCAAACGTAAAATAATCCAACTATAAGTGCATAATATGCATGGTTCCAAGATTGACAGCTAGAAACAGTTTTACTTTCAAGCTTAAAGACAATTTTCAGTATTAATGGTGTGATTCTAAAAATAATAATGTAGGCCAGCGAATCGATGTTTGAATCCTAGATCTATATTTTTAGAAAGGAATTGGTCATAATGCAATGAAGTGGTTTTTTGAATAAACATGTGCAATGACATAGAACGCTAATTTTTACTTATTTAATGAACTGGACTGTGACTTGATCTGGTTGAAAAAATGAACTTTGTTCTACTTTTTAGACGATAGAAAATAACTATTTGCTTACATTTTCATGTGAGGAGTCCTGCCATAATGCCATTGATACTAAGAATTGTACACAACTATATATTTGCTCGATGTAGAGGCCATGAGCAGCTTGTAACCAGAACCACCTACCCAACTGTATGTCCTACCTCCCCAGCAAAGAAAAACACCTTCCTGCAGTACAGCACACCTGCAATGAAACCAACAGCATTATTACTCACATACAAGTACAACAATGTCACTTTTATATATATATATATATATATATATAATTAAAATATATTATTTTAAAAATGTGCTTAATCATTTATTCTTGACTACAATAGATCAAACAATTGATATAAGATAATAGTTTTTTCCTAGGACTTGATGATGTCTAGCAATTGGCATGAGCAACTGATATAATTCAACTCGGACAATCAAAGCAAAACTTTTCCAAAGTACAATAATAGAAGGAGAACATCAGTATATCGGACCCAATTTCGCAGTTGATAATTATTCTTTGAGGACTAGTATTGGAGGACTCTTTCAAGTAATTCCTATCAACTAGAAAGTGGTCATCATTATGATTCTTGGAGAATATATATAAATGAAAACTTCTCTAAGGTTGTGGTCTCATGTAAGAGGCTTTCTAAAATATCTCAGTAAATATTGTCAGAATTTTAGGAGCTAGTATGAAATTTTTTCATAATGAGTAAATTTAAAATTTTAAGTTTTCAAATTTTAGGAAGTTTGATTATTTCATGAATTTTTTGAACAATAAGAATTGTTAAATTTACAATTATATAGTTAAATCCAAAAAAATATGGAAAAGATTTTAAAATTATAGATGAATGATATGTGGCAAAAATAATTAAGAAGCAAGTGGGAAAACTTGCAACCCCACCCTAAAGATATCAGCCTAAATCCAAAATCGGAAAAGTAGGAGATACTATTTTCTAACACAAGATTCTATTTTATCTAGTAGCATAGTTTCCTTCTGTTCATGGAACCCCTACTCTAGCTCCATGGGACTCCTTAACCCGAGAGTAAACAAAATGTAAGGATTATGATATATATACATCCATAACCAAAGCTGTTTGAATTTATTTTTCACTTCAAGGCTCTCATAAATCTTAAGCGGCTACGTTTTATAGATCTTCCTTTTCCATTGTGACGCAGAGGGATTATGATATATATACATCCATAACCAAAGTTGTTTAAATTCATTTTTCACTTCAAGGCTCTCATAAATCTTAAGCGGCTATGTTTTATAGAACTTCCCTTTCCGTTGTGACACAGAGGGACACTCCCATCTGCCAAACAACTCAAACACAAAACAAGAAACCATAGGAAAACTCTACACAAAATTCAATTTTTAATAAAATAAAGATTGCAATAAATTTAGATTTATAAAATCAGTTAAAATTTCAATTACATATGCTTTGCAAAAATGCTCTTTTTGGCATTCTATGCCATTCCGATCTGTTATCCTATCCTTCGCTACTCTGCACTCTTTTCTTTTTTGCTTCCATGTATCCACATTTGCATATTTGTTTATATTTCAAGCAACTGGCGTGGCCTCCATTCCTTCAGCGTAGCCTTCTTTCAACCCAAGCACAAACCCACTAATTTATTTTTGCATATTTAATTTTGGTTTCAAACAACCAATTTTGGGATGGTATAGCCTCTATATTCGTCCTTTTGCGCACCACACCCCCCAACTTCATATTGTGCGCCTGATTTTTATATTCCACTATTCTCAGCTTGCTTTAGCGCAGCCCCCTTAACATTGCCTGCGTGTCCTCTTAGTTGTCTTCTTTTCCACGACTGCTTTGCATTTTAAAATATTTAACTTCCTACAGATGGTGCGGCTGTTCATTTTTCCAGTTTGCTTTGTAAGAATTCTATTTTGCTTTCTCCACACGCCCTTTCCTATCTTGCATTTTATCTTATTTTTGTCTTCTTCTAATTACAACGAATGGTCTCCCCTCCATGATGATCATGTGTTGGGCTTTTGAAAATGTTTTCTGCAGCAGAAATTTGAATGGTCACCCATACAAAATGTTTCGAGCCCCTCTTCTAAGATCTTATGCACTGGAAGTTGTGATTCATTTCACATTTTTAATCTTTCATTATGTGGCCCACGCAATGTCAAAGAATGTAGAGTTTTCAAATACCAAAAATATGAAAATCCATCTTGCTAAATGTCCGCTCAAGGATTTTGGAATTTCAAGAAAATTATAATTTTGGTCTAAATGCATGAATTTCTCTTGTCGGTCAACTCCCTTTCACTACGATGTTTAATTTCATGAAAAATAGAAACGACAAAGGAGGCGTCATGTTTTACAAAGGAAGATTAAATACGATAAAGTTCAAATATAGGTTGGAACCAATATACACCAACACAACCAAAACAATTGACAAAACGAAAAGCAAACCAAAATTGAAACATCATCTTTTGGTTGATACAGGATTGCATAGTCATTCGGGATGCTCCTGCATCAGACACGTCAGGTAAAAACATAGGCTCACAATAGTGGAGTTGAGTGATAGAATCACCCTTTGAGATTGTAAACAACCTACAACAAACTCCATCGTTGTATCTAGTGCTCAAATTCAACCCTTCATTTGTTTTTTCCAACATCGCGTTGGAACACGCACCACGTCCTTCCAACAACACTTCATCTTCCTCATTTTTCCCCTTGTGGATTTATGTCCACCATAGCCTGACCTCCTCCACCAAATGCTTTCCTCACTTCTCTCCTCCTTCGTGGGTTCAAACCAACCTCTAACTATCCACCTTTACCAAAAACACACTGTAACATATTTAACCATCTCTACACACAACCACACACCACCTGTAACTCTACTACATGCTCTGATTTTCTATCCATCTCTTCTTCTATTTTTTCATCTGAAACCAAAGTAACATCATAAAAAAAATTTACCTCATCTTCATTCACAACTACAACATCGAACTTCACTACAACATCTTCCACCTTCTCATTAGCTACAACTTCTTGCTCTTCTCTTTTCACTATATCAACAAACTTTGTCATCCATTCTTCCTCAATAACCAATATTTTTGCTAACAAATCATCATTTTTTCCATGCTCTACTACTGCAACCTCTTTGTATTCCATTGTTGCATCTTCATCCTCTTCATTCCCATTACCCACCTCTTCATCCTCAACGGCTATTGCACTAGCATCCTTTTTCTTATCCTCATCATGTTTGACCAATTTATCATGATGCCATACTTCCAATATATTCACTCTAACATTAATGTCAACCATCATAGCCAAAATCTTCCTCTTCTCCTATTGTATCCAACCCTCCCATATCACGGGCCTCTTCCTCAATAGTATCCCCATATCATCTCACTGCTACAATCTTTTACATACACATCCTACACTCTGCAATCTGCAAAACACTTTCTTTTGTGCCTTCAAGCTCTCTCTCTTGCTCCTCAGGACTCCTCACACACTTGCAACAACTCTTACGAGCTTCTTCTCAACCGCTTCACACACTTTCTTCTCGGTGTGAACTACCTCATGATCGGTGATTTGTTCACACAACACACACAGGTCCTAATGGATCCTCTCCACACTCAATATTACCTACTCTGATACTAATTAATGTAGAGGGACACTCCTCTCTACGAAACAACTCAAACACAAAACAAGAAACCATATGTAAACTCTGCCCAAAATTCAATTTTTAATAAAATAAAGATTGCAACAAATTTAGATTTATAAAATCGGTTACAATTGCGATTACATCTACTTTGCAAAATGCTCTTTTTGGCATTCTATGCCATTTTGATCTGTTATCCTATCCTTCGCTACTCCGCACTCTTTTCTTTCTTGCTTCCCTATATCCACATCTGCATGTTTGTTTTATTTCAAATAGCTATATGTAAGAGAGACAACCCTACGCACAACCTCCTTTCATTTCACAGTGATTGTAGCCTCTTCTTAGAATAATTGAAGACTCTCAAGCAACTGGTGCGGCCTCCATTTCTTCAGCGTAGCCTTCTTTCAACCTACGTGCAAACCCACTAAATTTATGCATAAATTAATTCTGGTTTCAAACAACCAATTTGGGTATGGCATAGCCTCTATATTCGTCCTTTTGCACACCACACCCCTCCAACTTCATATTGTGCACCTCATTTTTATATTCCACTTTTCTGAGCTTGCTTTAGCGCAGCCCCCTTAACATTACCTCTGTGTCCTCTTAGCTATCTTATTTTCCACAACTGTTTTACATTTTAACTTCCCACAGATGGTGCGGCTATTCATTTTTCCAGTTTGCATTGTATGAATTCTATTTTGCTTTCTCCATGCGCCCCTTAATATCTTGCATTTTATTGTATTTTTGTCTTCTTCTAATTCCAGCGAATGGTCTCCCCTCCATGATTATCATGTGTTGGGCTTTTAAGAATGTTTTGCTGCAGCAGAATTTGGAATGGTCACCCATACAAGATGTATCGAGCCCCTCTGTTGAGATCTTATGCGCTGGAAGTTGTGATCTATTTCACATTTTTAATCTTTCATTCTATGGCCCATGCAATGTCAAAGAATGTAGAGTTTTCAAATACCAAAAACATGAAAATCCATCTTGCCAAATGCCCACTCATGTATTTTGGACTTTCAAGCAAATTATATTTTTGGTGTAAATGCATGAATTTCTCTAGTCACTCAACTCCCTTTTGTTGTGATCTTTAATTTCATAAAAAATAGAAACACCAAATGAGGTGTTGTGTTTTACAAAGGAAGATTAAATATGATAAAGTTCAAATATAGGCAACCACCAATATACACCAACACAACCAAAACAACTAACAAAATGAAGAGCAAACCAAAACTAAAACGCCATCTTTTGGTTGATGCAGGATTGCATATTCACCTGGGATGCTCCTACATCACATTATCTCATTTCAAGGTATTTGAAATTCCATAAATAATCAATTCAATTGCAATAATGAATTGGAGAAGCAAGAAATTAGATATATACTAAATAAACTCATGAATTGTGGTTTCATGTTGATAGCCACTAATTGCCTTAAAAAAATTCTAAAGACATCTTTTACCAACCCTTTCTGAAAAACATTGGTGACACCTCATATACACAAAACACAAGCTCTATGCACAAAACATAAACTAAAGAAAGACCAAAAAATGCAATAAACAACTTAGTATTCAAACAAGACAATAAGAAAACAATTTACACATAATAATACATGGATGAAACCTATATGTGCCAATTCTTCCCTACTCACAAGAATTCAACAAACAAAACATGTTTCTTTGCAAAAATACTATTATATTGAACTATAATGAATTGGAAGTGTTGGAAATAAAATCCAAACTACACATAAAGGCTACTAGTCTAATACAATGTTACGAAATGAATGGAACCCAAATTGAAAATGAGTATGGAGACCAAACTAGAAGGACAAGATTCATGAAACAAAGAAATTGTATTTTCTATTTACCAAAATATGTTTTACAATAATATTGTTCCATACAAGTTACAAAACAAAATCTAGATTTGCATTTGTAGAATTATTGTGTATGATCACATCTAGGGTCATTGTGTAAATTCCTTCTGTAGCTATTGCTACACAAATCATTCATATTGTAGTGCACTCTCTTGTTCTCTCTCTTAAATTGTTCTTATCTTCTTTCTCCACTATTCTCCTACATAAATATTTTCTTCCTATTCCTTTTGTTTATCTCTTCCAATTTCAAAATCACCTTCTATAATAAATTTCCCCCGAAAATGTGAACTATTACATTCAAAACCCAAATGTGGGGGTCAAAAATAGAGCCCCAAAAATAAATGATGGTTGGTGGTTGTATGAGCAATATAGGGGCAAAGATCCAAGAGATCTTAGTCAATAATGAGGTACCTATTAGAAATTAAATGCTTTGAATCAATATTAATGAATTCCAACACTCCCTTTTAATCTTAAGTCTCCTTCATCTTCATTATGTATTTCCATTTAGCTAAAACTATTCATTTCAAAGCTCTTTCAGAGTTCATCATTTTGGAGCTCACTTTCCAAAGTTCTTCTTGATCTTGCTTTCTAAAGGTCACTTTTCGAAGCTTTTATTGAGCTCACTTTTTTAGAGCTCTTCCTAATCTTACTTTTTGAAGCTCACTTTAACTTTTCAAAGCTCAACTTTTGAAGTTTCTAGAGCTTGACTATTGAAGCATGATTTTTGGAGCTTCTAGAACTCAACTTTTGGAGCTTAATTTTTGGAGATTTTGAAGCTTCCGTAGCTATGGTAGATACCACTATATCTATAATTCCCAAAATAATTATTCCCTTAAAGCTATCTCTTTTGAGTGAATTGGTTAATTTTCTTGTAAGATGTTACTCATACTTGCAATATAAAACCTCTATTTATCCATATTCTACCAGCTCCTTTATTAAATGATACCTGATCTCTATGTTCTTGTTTCATCCATGGAATATTGGATTCTTTGTCAAGGTTGTTGATGATACATTGTCACAAAATATAATTGTACCATCTTCTTGTTCTTCTTTCAAATATGATAGGATATTTTGTAGCCAAATAGCTTAAACTTTTTTTATATTTGTTGATATGTATTCAACTTCAACATCTTCAACCATGGAAAGAGAAACAATGGGTTGTTTCTTGGATTTCCATGAAATGGCTCCTAAACCTAAGTGGAACACATATCCAAATGTGCTCTTTCTATCATTTACACTTCCTAGTCAATCAATGTCTATGTATCCAACCAGCCTAAACTCATTTTTTGCACTATACAAAATACTATATCCCTTGGTACTATTAGCGTACCTCAAGATTCTCTTACCTGATTGTTGGTGTGTGTCATTTAGTGTCTATAAATCTAGACAATATGCTTCCTACATGCATTATATTAGGCATGTTTGTTGTCAAATACATTAAACTTTCAACCATATTATTGTATAGAGTTGAATTCAAATTGTTGCTACAATCTTCCTTGCTTAATTTCAAAAATACAATTATTGGTGTTGGTGTAGGATTATTTTCAAAGTTGTCATCAAGCCAAAAAAAACTCACTTTCAAAATTTATGTATGTAATAAAGTAATATCGTTAAATGGTAAAACTGAGGTAAAGTAATATCTATTAACTGTTTTTTTATATATATGTATGTATATATATAATACTAATTAATGCCAAAATTTGAATATATGAGTGAAAATTATTTAACAAATACAATGTGATATGAGAATTCAAAAAATTAAATACAATTATTTTACAAAGAAATTAGCTTATATGTAGACCTATTAGTGATGCAATAGAGTATGCTTGAGCGACAAGAAAATTTAATCAACCAGGTGACATACAAGAAACACTAGTGTGTAGAGTTTTTTGTTATAAATATTATAAACCCATTGAAATGGTAAAAAACAAGAATAGAAAAGGAAAATACGTAAATCATATCTATGGGATTTTAAAAAAATTACAAATGTAATTATATGCAATGTTAAGGATGAAGAACATGGTTGCCAAGTGCATGAATGGTGTTCTTCTAAGTTCTCACCTAAACCTACCACTCAAGCTAAAATCCTAAACCCCATTCTTCATCACTTAATTACCTAATGGCCACATGGAAATCCTCCATGTATGAATCATAGGGTTTTTTATATATCTCATTCATTTTAGTTGAATAAATAGATAAGAGGTTCGTCAATTTGTTAATATGTTCATAATGGTCATTTGTTAGTGATTTGAGGATATTTATAAATTTAGAATACAACATGTAGGAACATAAATGTATTGGACAATGTTTCTTGCCTCAAGGATGTTAGACCACAAAGGAGTAAGTGAACATTGACAATGCAACAAAATATGAGATTTTTAAAATTCTTTCATGCCATAATTTTTTGTTTGGCATTTGATTACTTCACCTTACTTTTATTTTTTATTTGAATATGGTTCAAATATCAATCATTGAAAGTCATTATTATAAGTGGCTTACAAACACTCATGTTTCTATTTAAATGTGAATATTACTAATAACATTATTCATAAGGTGTCATTAATTTGTAGTGGGGGCCCACTATACCGCATCAACCAAAAATAGCAACATGTGTCAATTATGTTTAATAGCAATTTATCTTTTCAATTAAACAATTTCTATTTATTAGGAGATGCTTTACACTCTTTATTGATGATTTTTTGTTGGAAGCTTAGTTGAGTACTTTTTTTTTCCTATATTCTTTCTCATAAATGGTGTTGATCCACTCACTTTTTACTACTATTTTTTTCCAACTTCTTTAGAACATTGTGCAACTACTTATTTACTATTAAAATACAAGTGCCTAAGAAGATTAATATCATATTGAATTATGATCCAAATTTTAATATAATTTTAACTTGATAAAAAAAAAAATTATCAAAATTTTAATTTTAATAATTAAAAAATATATTCAATAAACACTTACTTATTATTTAACGTATTATCTGATTATCAATTGTAAACCACAACACACCAATTCAAATCTCACCAAACTTAATACAATATTAAAAATAATAACAATAATAATATAAAAACCAGAGAACTCTTCCATAATTAAATATTATTAACACAGAGCCATAAGAGCCCCTGGAAAGCTACACCTACAAAATGAATACGAATGTGAACGGGCTCCGAACAGAACGAATGTCAGAATCAGCAAAAGAGAAAATGGGACAAAAAAATCATTTATAGTACAACGATTTCCCCTTCCTTGGCTGAACCTCGAGCTCAAGGATATCCCTTATATCCATACCCTATTCTCTCATCGCGCCTATTGTTTCTGAAAGCACAACACCCCACAGAATAAACCACAACCAGAGCGATGAGGTCTATGATATTGATAACAGCAATCTTACGCCAATCGTGTTTCAAGTTTGCCAGCACACCCGCCTTGCAGGAATTACAGTTATAGTCCATTTTTAGACTGCTATATTATATGCTCTTGGCTTATCTTAAATAGTAGTTGTTCTTTTTATGCTCTTCTATCAAGGTTTATGTTATATCAAACACTGGTTTGGTGTAGTGGCATAAATTGTGCAGTTTAAGTTTAGCTCAATTTTATATTCAATTAAAACAAAATCAAATTAAGCAGCCATGTTATAAGGTTTGGCCAGATGGGTGTAAGGTTACAGTAGTCAATTTTAGTTTATCCCAATTTTATATCCAATTAAAACTATATCAAATTAAGCAACCATTTTAAAAAGTTTGGCCAAATTTAGCCAGATTTAGGAGTTATAGTTTGGTGGTAAGATGTGGAACATCAAAAGGTTATGTGCATAAATCAAAATAACGAAATGGAAGGTCAACATTCATGTGGTTCAATAGTAAAACTAGTTGCTCTTGACAAGGATGGCCCAAGTAAAAACTGACCAAAATGACCAAGTAAAATAGTTTTGAGTGGGGGTTGGCTTACCCGCTTTAAGTAGCCTCTAAACTAGGAGTAATTTGAACTTGCAATGTTTTTATTTTCAAGATCTTCCAATGTTTTTATATCAAATGCTACGATTACAAATGGGTATGTTGAAATGATTTTAGATTCATCATTTGGCAGGTATGCATCAATATATAAGCAAAATGGAAGTTTTGTAACATAGCATAGACATACATCAAACATAATATGTCATCAAAAGATTAAAGAAAAATCAGTAGAAGAAGAACTAACATATTTGCAATTTATTTTATCTAAATTTGGATTAGACCAAATGTTGGAACAACCCAAATAAATTGTTGGACGTTGGACAACATAATATTATGGAGAAATTCCTTCTCTAACTTTAACTTTCTCAAGCTCTATTGCTCAAGTTCAGTTCAAAGATCCATTGTAATTATTTAATATTTTTGTACCCTTTATTTTTCACTTTAATAAATTAGCATCTTCCAATAAAAAAATATGGTGTCTTATATATTGTACTCATTACTTGTAGTTAAACATAATTGATTTATTACAAAATACTAGGCAATAGTTGAAGATTAAAAAAAATAAAGAAACAAGAATTAAGGGAATAAAAGCATAATGGGTCTTTCTTAAATTAGAAATCAATCTCAAATTCACATTTAATAGAAAAAAAAAAAAAAACAAACAAATAAATTTCCCATTAATATATCCATCTTAAATAAATTGTCTTCCTTTTCAAAAGTTTCATCTAATATTCATGTAAGCTTACTTTATGTTGAAGGCAACAAACCTTCTCCTAAGAAAATAGATCTAATATTTATTAATTTATATTCCACGCTATATTAAACAAAATAATTATGATTTTATTTTAAATTTTGTGACAAATAATAACAAAAATAAAAAACAAGGAGAATGTAGATATGTAGATTGGTAAAATCTTTTTAAGGAGTTTCTAAGAAATTATAATTGGTTAAATGGCAAATAATCTATCCATTAAATGGTAAAAAACATCTAAAATCCCCCATATCAAGTAAAAGTTAGATTCATATTAATTTTCCAACAAGATGGAAGCATTCTACTTCAATTTCCACATTTTTTTAATTTCTTTAACAAAAAAATCTACATTTATCTAACTCTATTTCTATCCTTAATTAGTATTGATTATTAATTATTTAATCTAATAACACATAACACAAACATATAATTACTAACTAAGTCACATTATTCTCACCATGTGACTAGATTTGTATTAAAGAGAAAAACTTTCAAAAATTCACCATGTCAGTAGATTTGTATTAAATATCACAATATTCAAAGTTATTGAAACTATAACATTCAATTCTAATTTTTTTTTTTTATAGGGAAATCACCTCTTGCCCATGGAGGAGATGTGTGGAATGCATCTATACCTACCCAGATCAATTGAAATTACTCTACCCTAATGCCCAAACCAAGATACAAACCTCTCATTGTACCTCAAAAAACACACACAAAAATAAATAACAATTGACGTAATCATAGTTTAATAAAATTTATAGAGTAGGGAGATTTTACTTTTATACATATTATTAAAATTATATTATAAGCTCTTTATTCATTTTGTTCATATTGCTAATATAGGAATAAAATTAATAAAAATAACAAAAAGATAGAGAAAACATAGTTTACTCAAGATTTTTATCTATAATTTCTTTCCTAGGCACCCTTAAAAAATTAACTTTGTTTACTGAAGATGTTTAACTATAATTTCTTTTCTAACAACTCCTTGGAAAATCAACTTTGTAAGCTCTAAGAAGATAGGTTTTCTTCAATGGATTTAGCTATGCTCATATAAACCAATAAAAAATACCATTCATTAATTAGACAAGAGGAAAAAAATCATCAAAATCTTGTGGTTCATACATTCAAAGAGTAATTTAATTCTAAATTAGAAGAAATATTGTATGTGCACTTCTCAAATATTATATTGAAAATATTCTTAATTTATTTAGTAGTTTTAGAGGAAGAAATTTAATAACACGTTGAAATCTTAAAAAGGAAAATTTTATTAGCCATTATGTTTAGGACATCTATGATAAGTCTATATATTTTTTGAAAAATATCAACAATAAAACATTTTTTAACAAATTTCAAAATTCAATTATCTTCAATCTAATTGGTAGACAAATTTCACCCAATATAAGCGATTAATGCGCTTCCATTACTTCCATAATAAAAATAATTATTAAAGTTATTCTATAATAAGTAGATTAGTTTATAAATATTAATAACTATAGCACACATTTCCGTTAACTAGTTATTAATAACTTTGATTTAAACAAATGGGAATTCATTTTTATTTTCTAGTTGACAAATATTTGAATAACTACAAAGTAAATATGCAAAATACTTAACAAAACAAATATCAAAAATTAATTTTTTGAAATGTAATTGGCTCAAACATTATAACAAAAAAATATTTTTCCACCACAAAGTTAAACTATTAATGAAGGGATTTAATAGAAGTATTTTTCATTTAACAATTAATTATTTTTATGCATTCTAAATATTTATTTACTTTTATTTAATTATTTTTAACTTTGTAATGTGAAATTCACAAACTACAAGTAAATATTATAAAATAGTTAAATAATGTAAAGATGTTGATTCTTTGAAAAAATATACATTTTAAAATATTTGGAGTAAGCTTGTTATTTTAAAAAGTAATTAGCATCATATTTTTTAGAGTAAAGGATGTTTCAATTCTAATAATGTGATTTAATTTTTAAATTAAAAAATAAATAAATAATTTTATGTTGTATAAAATATAAATATTATATAATATTTGCAACAAATGTGCATGGAAAGCTTTACAATCCTCGATTGTATTACTAAAATAAATATCTCATTACAAATTAGAGACAATATAGATTGCAACATGTATTCATTTAAGCTACAATAAAAGTTTCATTTAAGTTGCAATGTAAGTACACAATGTAGTTATAGGAAATTGAACAATCTCAGACACTATTTCCTATATCAAATTAGAGAAATTCCTATCCCTATGCCTCTTTTTTAGAGTTTCAAAAGTCATAACCCTTTTAAATGACAAAGAGATTAAATTTTAAAGAGGGATACATCCAAATTGAAAACACATTTGACACTTGACACTAGTTGAACCCTCAAATTTGTAACAAATTGGCATCTAGAATATGCCCTTTTCACCCTTATCCTTAATGCAAAACTTTTGCCTGTAAAAATACTTTTACCAATCACATTTCACTTACAAGTGAAAAAAATTTACCTCCAAATATTTTACCCACATACTAGTATTTAAAATAATGCATTTAACTCAATATTTTTCAACTAGCATTTTATCTGTTAAACCTTGAAAATCCTCTCCGAAATTACTTTTGACATTTTGTCTAACATTTTCTACCTTATGCAACAAACTCATCTTCTTTGTCAATGCTTAAATCCTATCATAAAAATTCCTTAATTTAATGGACTTTCAGCTGACCTTGCAAACATAAATGCTTCTCAACCCCCTTCTGCTTTCCTAGATCAAATGACTACTTTCCAACTTAGCAAGGACCCTAGCCAATCATATGCATATTGTGAGGAAATAAGCCATTGCGGGATTGTTTCATTTAAAATCCTTATCAATGATCTTCTTACACTTTGGGGAGTCAAAAGATGGCACAGTGTAAGGTTTGGAATTTCTAAACAACAAGTGAATAACTGCCCTCAACACCAACAAAGAGTAGTTAATAATTTTCAATAGTATAAAATTATTATTATTTAATTTATAGTCATATTTGTCATTTTTAGTTGCTACTATTGAAAATATAATCTTATGACCTTCATTGTATTTCATGTATCTATGGAAAGATCTATGATCTAAAAGTAAATTTTGATCCCATAAGAATTACACATTGTAGGTATGTTTTACCTCATGAAGTACAATGAGACCCATTAGATGATATTTTAGATCAATGGTGATAACTAAATAGTAGAATCTTTATTTAATTTAAATGGAAGGATTCACCATAGTAATTCATAAATTTTTCCATTATTTTTCAAGATTTACCAAGATTTTCTACAAAATCTAGCATATACATATTATTATAGTTTAATATATACTTGATAATTAATCCAAAATTTGAAATAATAAGAATATAATATTCTACTATTTATACTTTTATATATATTCAAACAAAGAAGATATTTTCTCAAAATTAAATTGATTAAGAGTAACCTACCTAATTAGTGTCTTAGTCATATAGTTAATAAATTGAATACATAAAATATAATCTCTTGCATCCACCTAATCAAAATACAAAGAAAAATATAACATAGTCTAGGAGCTACAAAAATGGGATGTGACAAATTCATCTTTATTGGTGAATTGAAAGGATATTTAAATATTCCTTATTTTATTCTAGAACAAAGTCCATCACTATTTAAGCATTATTTATATGATTATATTAATTTTTAAATAACACACATTCATCTTTGACAAAACAAAACAATGAGTGGATTTACATGTTGATGGGATCTTATGCTTTTTTTGAGGTCAGTAATAGCTCTATGATATCTAAAAATATCATGAAGAATAATAAACCAATTTCCTTGATGTCACTTTTGAATTTTTTGGTTTTATGCTTATTTATTTTGTCTAAGACAACTTGCTTGGTTGCTCTAGTGGAGAATTTGAAAGAAAAATTTCTTTTTATGTACTGATTATTTATTTGTTTTATAAACATTGTTACTAAAACTTAGCAAACACAACAAATTAAAACAAAACTATTCTAGAACTTTTTGGCAGGAACTTCGCTACTCTACAGCTCTTGTTTATATTGATTTAGTTAATATTATTTAGTAATTTAATGTTATATATTAGATTAATTGAAGAAATTTAATAATTAAATAAATGGATCTACAAATTCATGGTCAAGTAAACTTCACCACCAATAATTCACCGTGGAGAAAATTAACTGCATTAATATTTTTTAATATATGTTTTGAAAAAATTATTAAAAATATTAATGTGAATTTTACTTGGTGGTGAATTTGTCATGGTGGTGAATTTTCCCACAACGTTCCTGAATTGTTGGCGGTGAATTTGTGTATGCCAAATAAATATATCAAATTAATTAATTAAATTTTTAATTCACTTGGTCAAAATAAAAACTAAAATAAATTCATTTAGTTGTGCTTAATTTTGGTAAAAATATTTAGATTAATTTGTTCATTTCACTTAAAACATGAAAACAAATCAAACAATAAAAACACACCTTTCAATCCATTCAAATAAAAAAATTATTTAATTGAACCAAAAAAGTTATTTAAACCATTATTCAAGCCAACCCATTCAATCAAACATTTTGTGGATCATTTTATCTTAATCTCACATATAACCTATGTTGTAGCTATTATAAAACAAGGTAAAATACTTCAAATAAAATCTTGTTTTGATTAAAACTAAGAGGGCTAGTACCCATTACAAAATAAAATCTTGTTAACAAAAAATACAAATATGAAATATTAAATGTTCCATTATTTAATACACTTAATCTAAATTATAAAATAAAAATTAAACAAATCATAAAATTTAATCAAATGATACTAAAGACATGTAGAGAATGATTTTTTTTTAATTTTTTTTATCCATATTGATATTTAAAGCTAGAATGTATAATCAACGAACTTCTTCTCCATTAAATTTCAAATTTCTATATTTAGTAATTCAACTTTATGCATTATAGATTAAATTTACATCACTTGAAGTTGAAATCAAACCATCAAATCCTCCGGAAAGATACGCCTACGAGATGAATATGAATGTGAGAATGAGCAAAAGAGAAAATGGGAAAAGAAATAATTTATAGTACAACTATTATACACCCCAAACAATATTGGCAACACCAGAGCAATGAACGCCTCCACAATATTGATACCACCCATTATAAGCCACTGGCCTTTCAATTCCGCCAGGAAACCCGCCTTGCAGGAGTTACAGCTATAGCACAGTTGATCCTCATCATTACTCCATCTGCCACAGTCAATGTCTGTTGAGTTGCCTGCTGTGGAAATCCAATAAGTGACGTTCACATACAAAAAATTGCACGAGGTCGGAGGCTTGCAGCAACCGGACTGCAAAATTCGATTCAAATTTCACATTTTCACATATTATTAGTACAGAAAGAAAACAAAATCACAGTATCCATTAGATGAAAGAAGCAGGGAGCTCAAATACTCCACAGTTCGAATATTAAAAAATAAGATAAAAAAGAAACCTAAGTGAGAATTACCTCAGTTGGGGATAAATAATTTTTGTAGAACTCCTCTGGGGTTTCGTTGATCCAACCATAAGTTAGGTTCTTGTATTCTTCGGCGTCCTGAAGGCGGCTCTTAATTTCGATCCAGTTGCTGCTCTTCTCCACTCTCTTCTGCAGCCAGTTTGAGTAGTCTCCCAGGCGGTATTCGTTGTACCCTCTACCGGAAACGACCCGTCCGCTGCCCTTCTTGATCACCACGAAGGTGAAGACAGTGAAGAAGACAGTGAAGCAGAAGCAGAGCAGAATGAGAATAAACAAGAGCAGCCATGCGACTCTGCTGCGGATAACCGGCAAAAACATTATACCGATAAAAGCTCCGAAAGTACTCATGATAGATAATACTTGTACAATATGCATTATATCGAAAATTAGTAACATTCTTACACAGCTGGTTGAATAAAATAAGTTTTATTATATCTGCTCAAAACCGAGCAAACGGCAAAGCTGAGAAGAAGACTGTATATAATTCTACATATGAATTTGTACAAGAAGCTGTATTTAAACACAATTGATCTATTTAAAAAAACAAAAACCAAAAAAAAAACAAAAAAAACAAAAACAAAACTTATGTATGAATTAATAGAAATAAAACGAAGAAAACAAAAAACTAAAACTAAAACAAAGCTTATCTATGCATGCATCATGCATTAGTTGCATTAATAGAAATACAACGATTCTGCTGTTTAGTTTTTGTTAGCGCAAATTGCAATTAACAATTTGTAATTGCTGTTAAAAGTATGTTTCCAACTGCTTTTCATCAGTTAACAGCTCGCTCTGTTACGCATGTTATTTCAACTGTTCTTCAACAGTTAACAGCTTGCTTATTATAAACTAACTACTGTTTTCCCCTGATTCTTCTCCTACGGTGGTTACATATTTGTAAATCTATGTATTCGATTAATAATGAAGAACTCAGATTATGCAAATTCCCTTTTTTTTTTGGTGTCTGAGCAATTTGTCTTTGTCGATTTGCAGGAATTTAACAGTTTTGCATAGATTAAAATAGACTTCAGTGTTTCCATGCATAAAATAGGAAATATAAACTGTCGTTGAGTCTTGCATGAAATAATTTACATAAATTAGGAAATATAAACTTCCATTGAGTCTTGCATAAAATAATTTACATAAATTAGGAAATATAAACTGCCATTGATTATTGCATAGAATAGGTGTTTGCATATAGTTATCTATAGTTCATAAATCTTTTTGCATGTGTTTCATATCTTGTTCGAATTGGCTGAAGACCTCTATTTGTAGAGGCTCATTGTAAGCGATGTATGATGAAGTTGAAGTTGAATAAAAATCTGTAGCAATAATTTTTTCGTTTGCAGAAATAGTTCATAAACTGGCAGGCATTAACGAAGATTTGAATTTTTGTAGTGGGCAACAAGTGGTATGACTTAACTCCAGATTCACATTTTCAATGGCAAGAATTATGAATTTTGAGCAATTAAGATGAGAATTTTATTCTGTTCGCAAGATGTTTGGGATTTGGTAGAGAATGGTTTTGTAAAACTTCAAGATGAAGCAACCTATCAGGCATTAACACAGGGAGAGGAGCATCAGCTTAGAGACAAAGAAAAAGGATGCAAAAGCTTTATTTCAAATCCAACAAGCAATGGATGAGGCAATCTTTCATAGAGTTATGGCAACAACAAGATCCAAGAAGGCATGGGAGATTTTGGAGGCAACCTATCGAGGTACTACAAAGGTAAAAGTAGCTAAACTACAATCTATTAGAAGAAGTTTTGAAAATTTGTAAATGAATGAATTAGAGTCTTGTAGAACAATTTATGAGTTAGGGCATGAATGTTGTAAATCAAATTAGATCTAATGGAGAAGAATTAACACATCAAAAGATTATAGAAACAATTCTCAAGAGTTTACCTGAAAATTTGATTCTATAGTTGTAGCAATTGAAGAATCCAAGAATTTGATAGAGTTATTTGTAGATGAACTAATGGCATGTTTGCTAACGTGAGTCGTAATGAATACTACTTTGATGCTTATCATCAATTCTGCCTCTATATCCACCCGCATTGTGCATTTTGCTTTACACAACTAGAGACACCTTGTTAATGCCTTTAATTCAACCTTATTATTGGTGGTTGTCCTAATGTTAGATATGAGAGAGACCATACTAGTTGTCTTGCACATTTCCTTAGTAGACAACCTATTCCTACTAGACCCCGATTGCCCTTTGATGCCCCATCAATATTTAGCTTGAGTCTTTCACTTGGAAAGGTAAACCACTTGCTACCTTCCTTTTGTTTTCCTTATTCTTGCCTTGTGAATCAATCTTGGGTATCTTCAAACCATCCCACATTTTCTACATTTCATTGTACTATCTTGTGAAAAATGATCAAACCCTTTCGATGGTCTTAGCATTTAATATTTTTCTCTTATCCCTACTTCAATCCTCATACAAACCTGCTCTATCATAGTCTCAATGTCATTAAATATGCACTTGTTGTGCTCTTTCCATAACTACCATGACAACATCGATGGTGATGACAATCATATCCCTTCCCAAAGGGTGTTCCCTTTGAACCTCAACCAACATTTTAACCATGAAAAAAGCTCATCTTGTCTCAAGCCTCACCATTCTAGTTTATTTTGTAACCAATCCTAGGAGTCAGACATGATCTAGTAGTTGATTAGAAAGTGATTAATAGTTTCCTCTTCGCTCATGCACATTGGGTATTTTCTTAGCCCAACAATTGCATATTGTGTAATTGATCACTAATCATAATATTTTTATGGATTGCAGTCCATGTAAATGCTTCAACCTTTAGGAGCATGAACTTGTTCCAACAGAGAATATACAGCCAGTCCTTGCTCCTCATTTTCTCCAACCTTATGGCGTATCCAATATTTTCCAAATACATCCCTAATTTTTCCTCATACCATACTATCAAGCCCTCAATTTTTTTCACAATGATTCTTCTTTGACTTAGTTCCTATTTTAGAGAGTGCTTGGCTATAGTGCTTATTGACATAGTGTCAAAATTCATCCCATTCATATTCTTTGCTTGTAGGCTTGTTGACCAATTTAATATAGTCAACAACTTTTTTCTCCACATTCTTCACTAGTATCTCTTTCCAATCCTTGAGCTCCTTGACTTCTTTCATCAAAGTGTAGCCCTCCCATGAGTCCTCCCAAGAATCAACTTTCCTTCCATCATTAATCTTTCATGTTAAGTGTTATGTTATGATTTGGTGACATTCCCATATGAATTTCTAGATTGAGGACCTACCTTTTGTGTTTGTGATCATTCATATCTCTTTTCATTTGTAGGTGTATAGGTATTTTTTCTGAAACATTATGCACCACAATCTCTCTGGATTTGCATACATCTTCCATCTTAAATGTTCTAAGCCTAGATCTCCCTTACCCTAGCACCACCCTCCTATTGAATCTAGAAAAAATTATCCAAATATGTTACCTTGGGACTCTTTTCATTTCATTAGAACCCTCCCATAGGAATTTATTCATTATTCCTTCCAATGACGAAGTCATCTTCCTCATCAATGGAAGGCATGACATTTCATATATTTGAATTGTAGCCAAAATTTCCATTATCATTAAGAGTCTTCCAACTAATGTTAGCCATCTCCCCTTCCATGAAGTTAGCTTTCTTCTACCATTCCCAATTAACTTACCTGACAACTTGGTTCTAACTACACCAATGAAAATTGGGGCCCCAAAGAATTTGGATGGAAGCTTCTCACATGTGAACCCAAAAATATTGGCTATTCCTCTATATTAGTTTCCCTACATTATAGAAATAAATTCTTGTCTTTTTATTTCTTATGATTTCTCCCAAGTTTTTACTATATGTATCAAACATTTCTTTTATTTCTTCAACCTCTCAAATATTCACTTCCATGTATAACACCCTATCATTTGTGAACTATAAATTCATTACAGTTTCCATATTTTGGGCTACCATGACACCATTCCTCAATATTTTTTATTGATCTACTTACCACTTCTACTATAATTATGAATAAAAATGGCGAGAATGGATCACCCTATATTAGACCATTTGTGGCATTGAAAACTCACATAGGGAGTTGTTTACTAATATAAAAAAATGAGCAGTAGATATGCATGTGTGTATGTAGTCTTTCCACTCATTACAAAATCCTAGTTTTTCAATATTCTCAATATGAAGTGTCGGGTGACCCTATCATATGCCTTGCTTATGCCTAACTTAATCATCATATATTTCTATCTCATGCTTGAATTCAAATGAAGGGTATCATTGACCATTATTATGTTGTCCACTATCTCTTGCCCGTGTGTAAATCCACTCTATTTCTTTGATAGGATATTATGCAACAACTATTGTAGTCTATTGGCCAATGCCTTTGAGATTATCTTGTATAGTGAGAACTACATAACAAGATAGGTTTGTAATCTAAGAAAGAGTTTCATGTTTATTTTTTGGGATTAGTGCAATTATTGTATTATTCATTTCCCTAACAAATGTCTTATTTAGCCTGAGGGTAAGTACAAAAAGATGGGGGCCAATGATCTATGTTAGGATCTATGAAAATTGCATGTGTTTGCTTAACATTTACAATGCTTAATTTGAAGGCCTTAAAATGTAATAACATAATTAAAATTCTTAAATGAACATAACAATAATAAAGTGATGAACAAAATAAAAGAGAGATAGAAGAGGGAAGAAAAAACACGAGTTGATAACAGAGTTTTCCAATATGGCTACATCTTCGGGTCCCTCACCAACAAAGTGACTGACCCTTGATTATGCTCCGAATAGTTACAAGGCTTCAACTGGATACAATGTTGAGTCTCTTGTGAGTTACAAGTTCATCTCCTTCCAACGTAGCAACATTCTCCATTACACATAAATGAACACTCAATTCTTCAGGACAATTCTCTCAATAATTACCACTTTCTTCACAAGCCTATACCCCCCTTTTTATACATAAAATTTTCCCAATATGGTTACTAACCATATGACTTACAAAATCAGCCCACATCACCCATTTACAAGTAAAAATATTTGACAACCCCCTATTTACAAAGAAAAATCACTAATCCTCGTACAATATCATTATAATTCTTACAGGCCCTTTAAATATTTTAAAAATAACCTAAATAACATTTTACTAATCTCCTATTATCTTTAAAATAGCATTTAAGCCCTTCATAATTATCTTTATTCAAACTTTGAACAATTTTAGGACTTAATTTTTTAGTAACATGGGTTAATCTTTTAAAATTTGGGAGATTTGGGCTTTAACTGTTCTTTAAAATACACCTGAGCCCGATGTATGCTTGATACCATTGATGGTGTAATGGTGGAGAAACAATTTGGGGGTAGGGATGTCAAGTGGTCAACCCCTGCCCCTTCTATTGATAAAAGGAAATTTAAAACATTTAATTAACAAAACTAAACAACACCATATGTATGGTAAGCCAAAAGTTTTGTTGCATTGGTAGGTGAAGGGAGTGGGATCAGGTGGTCACGGGTTTGAATCCCATGCAATTTTATTAGTAAATAAAATTGTTGAAACTGTGAGTTGAAGACCCAAAGGAGAGAGAGGGGTGCCACATGGTGTCCTACGATTGGTCACATGGCACTTGATGATTTGCTAGACTAGACAGGTCAGCTACCACCTGTACCCACCACCTACCTCATCAGCATCCATGCAAGCATGTATGGTGTGCCATGTGTCAAGCCTCGATTGGTCCATGTCACCATCCATATGGTATGACCTAGTTCATTAGCATGCCGATGTCATGTTGATGTTAGCATCCATATGGTCTAATCAGCAAAGTTAACCCTGAAGTTTGACTGGTCATATCTTTGACATATGAACTCCAATTTTGGTGAAATGAGTGGCATTGGGATCGTGGCAATGAACTCTTCGCTTTGATGTAGTTTCATCCAATTCTGGAATGATCATTTTTTTCCCTTCTAACTAGCCTTTGGTACCCTATTTGACCCACCTTTGACTAAGCACATCTTGAGCGTACAAGCTCCTTTTTACCCCATTCAAGTTGTGTTGGCTTCATTTTTCCAAGCACTTTGACATAGTGATGATTTATGGAGCATATGGAACACTTCAAATTTTGACAAAAAGTATCCACCTGGATTAGTCCTCCCCATTAGAGAGCTTTTGGACCTCTGAAAGCTTGATTACTTAGAAAGTAAGTGAGGTTAATGTTCCCTCACTTTACCAATCTCCATCCATTTTGGCTTGCTTGGATTCATCCCCTTCAATCCCACTTTAAGGTACTCAACTACTCCTCTTCATGAAGTCCTGACATTCCTATCTAGGATGAAATCCTCTTGCAGGTCTAACATATACTCACATGAAAGATCATCAACTGATGGAACCTAAACATTAGTCTCTTCATCTAGTATCATTGGAGGCTCATACAACTTTAGATTCTCTATATTTACAATTTAGTAGATGTGCATGTATGGAGGAAGATTTAGGTGAAAGGAATTGGTACTGATCTTTTCCAAGATCTCAAAAGGACCATACTTGATTGACTTGAGCTTCCTTCCTTCACCTTGCATTCTTTCCTTGCTAATATGTAACCAAACTCTGTCTCCAACCTGAAAATGATGATCGATGAGATTCTTATTATGTCAAGCCTTGCATTTGTCTTGGCTCTTCTCCAACTGTGCTTCCATTGCTTGATGAATTGCTTGGACTTTCTAGATGAACTTTAAAGCCTTTTCTGCATCATGGCATCCATCTTCAACATCATCCTTCCCGAAAGAAAATTTCATCGGTGTTTTTGGTAGATACCTAAAACATGTTTCAAAAGGAGATCTTTTTGTAGAAGAGTGTGTTGCATGGTTGTAAGCATGTTGCACATAATGTATATTTTCATCCCACAAATTAGGATGCTTACTATAGCAACCTCTGAGAAAATGCACAACTTTCCTATTCGCTACCTTTGTCTATCCATTAGTTTGTGGATGGAAAGCTATACTTTTCTTCATTCTAGTTTCCATGAGTTCCCACAATGCTGACCAAAACTCCCCCAATAATCAAGAATATCGATCCAATACAATAAAAGTAGGAAGCCCAAAATGAACCCATACAAATTGAAAGTACAAATGTGTTGTGAGCTCAATTGTGACCAATTTTTTACAAGGAATTAGAATGCACATTTTGTTGAACCTATCAACTAACACAAACAGATAATCATGTCCCTTCCTATACATGGGTAGTCACCCTATAAAGTACATAGAAATACTCTCCAATGGATGGGATCTGGTACAGGTAGAGGAGTGTAAAAACCTAATTTCCGATTGCTAGGGTTGTTTGTTGCACACATTACACATCCTCTAATGTATTTTGATATAGTTTCTTACATACGAGGCCAATAAAAATATTTTTGTAGTTGTGCCATTGTTTTGCTTACCCCAAAGTGACCAACAACCAAAGACATGTGTGATTCTTTGATTACTTGTGCGTGTTCACCCTTTGGAATGTGTAACTTTCCTAAATGATACAACAATTTATTTGCACATAGCAATCTTTCTCTTCTACATGTTTTCCTACAATTAGAGTTGAATAAATATCCTTAAAGTCTTTTTTGTTAGCATATTGTTCCTAAAAAATTTCATGGACCATAGAACTAACTTGAAGGATAATCATAGCATTCATGATGAGAGGCCTAAACAACATATTTGCTACTTTATTATGGGTACCTTTTTTATACCTAATAACCAAATGAAATTGTTGAAGAAAACCCATCCACCTAAAGTGCCTACTCTGTTGTAGTTTGGATTGTGAATGCAAGTACTAAAGTGACTAGTCATCAATGTGGATTACAGTTTCTTTACCCATTAAGTAGTGTTTCCATCTTTTAACACTCTAAACTAATGTGTAAATTTCCTTGTCATAAGTAGGATAGTTACTTACAGCGGTTGTAAAGGTTTCAAAGTGATAGTAGATTGGTTTACCTCCTTGCATGAGTATTGCTCCCATGGAAAACCCACTTGCATCTGTCTCAATCTCGAATGGTTATTGTAAATTTGGTAAAGCTAAAACTGGTGTGGAGCTCAAATTTTCCTTCAAAGTGTCAAAATCCTTTGCTAAGGACCTCCCCACTAGAAATTTGTCTTTGTATTGGTTAACGTGTGCAATGGTGATGCAATGTAGAAGATGATGGCGATGAACTTCCTCTAGTACTGAACTGCACCTAAGAAACTTCTGACTTTTGTGGTTGTTCTTGGCTTAAGCCATTTTATAATAACTCTGACCTTCTCAGGGTCTACTTTCAATTGAATACTTCCTACGACATAGCCTAAGTACACTAAGGATGTCTTAGCGAATTCACATTTAGACATTTTTACAAAAAAAAAAATATTTTCTCAATACACAAAAAAAATCTTTAGATGACTTACATGATCTTCCCAAGTTCGACTGAATACAAAAATATCATCTAAATAGACTATGAAAAAATCATCGATGAAAGGATGAAAGACATCATTGATGACTCTCATAAAGGTACTTGATGCATTACATTTCCCAAAGGGCATGACCAACCACTCAAACAATCCTTGTTTTTTTTTAATTGCAATTTTCTAAATGTCAGTTTTTGTAATTCTTATCTTATGATATCCACTACGCTAGTCTAACTTAGTGAAATAAATTGTATGTTTCAATTGATCAAGTAAATCATCTATTCAGGGAAGAGGATACATTTTCTTTACCATTATCTTGTTCAGCGCTCTGTAGTCGATGCACATTCTCCAAAACCCTTCCTTCTTTGGAACCAACACAATTGGAGAACCACAAGGAGATGTACTAGGATGAATAATTCCTTTCTCAACGAACTCTTGAACTTTTTTTTTGATTTCCTCATTTTCCAAATTGATAAATGGTACATGTTGATGTTTGGAAGCAGCACATCCTACTATAATTGAATTTCATGTTGTGCCTATCTCTTTGGTGGCAATCCCTTCATCTTTTGAAATAATTCATCATATGCAAAAATAAATTTGACCAATTGAGATTTATGTTTTGGATCACACCCTTTGAATGCCTCTAATTTATCATCCTCTTTGGCTTTTACAATCATTGAAACAAATTTCTTACTAGCATTGACTAATCTCTTCATTTTTCTAGTATCTACTAGTGTTAGATCAGTTTTTATCTTATGTGCGCGTACAATGTATTCTATACCATCCTTAAAAAGATGATACTTATTCTCCCCCTATAAAATATTGCTTTTCGGTCATACAGATAGGGACTCCCTAGTACAAGACCACAAATATCTAAAGGGACTACATCAACTTCTACCTCATCTATACAGTTTACAGTGATAGAAAATCTCAACTTACATTGCTTCATTACCTATAACTACACATCATTGCAAACCCATCCAAGCAGGTACGGTTTCAGATGAGGTGTTGTAATCAAGTTAAGCTTTTTAACAACTTCTTTAGATATTACTTGATATCTCGTATCAAATAAAGTATCAACCTTAGTATGCTTTGTTACAACCCGAATGTGAAATAATTCATTTCTTTGCTTATCAACCTTAGGTGGAGAAGATTCTTTACTTGTACTTGTAGTTTTATTTGAAAAACTTGTATCCAAAGAAAGAGATATACCTTTTCCTTTATCTTGGATACTGACAGCAGCAATCTTTGTCTCATCCTCAGAATCAGATCCAAGATCTTGTTGTACTACAATAGTAGTCTTTTGTTTGCCTTTGTAGCCTCTATATTTCTTTAGCCTTAGTTCCAGATGCAACTTCTAGCACTTTGAATCAACATTCCCCTCTTTCTTGAAATGGGAGCATGTGGGCTTATCAACCTCTTTCTTGACTATAGCTATCTTTTTCCCCTTTCCTTTGCCTTTGGATTTACCTTCAGGATTACATGGCTTCTTGTAAGACTTATCAATGAAAGTACTCTTACCTCTTGACTCTAAGTGTGTGGCTTGTACACATACTTCATCTAGATTACTAGGATTCAAAACCAAAATGGAATGTCTTAGATAAGAGTGAAGACCACCTATGTACTTAAGCAATGTGTCCTAGGTGTACAATGGGACAAATAATGCAATATCCCTTTTCCTGAATTCATGGGTATACTCTTGGACAATTTGAACTTTCTCTTGCCTAATTTTTTTCCAGATCATTATTAACTATTGCATATGGCCTAAAGGATAAAATTACTTCTTAAGAGCATTAACAAATTCTACCCAATTTAAATTGACTCTACCATGTGAAATTTTTGTGCAAGTTCTACTCTCCCATCAGGTGAGAGTTCTTCCTCCAAACTGAAGAGTAACTAATTGAATCTTAGAAGCATCATCTAAGATACCTTGAACTCTACAATAAACTTTTACTTTTTGAACCCAATCATCTAATTTCTCAGCATTTAATTCCCCACAATACTTAGGTAGATCAAATTTTAAATCCAATTTAATTTTAGGCTTATGTGCACCCTTGAAAGGATTAGAAGAATAAATATAATTTGTGGGTGAAGAAGGAGAAGATGGAGTTAGAGGCAGTTTTGGAGGCTCGTGATCACCTGTTGGTCTTTTCCCTTGATCCTCACATTTTCATTAGCCTTCTTTCTCAAACATCTTTCATTCTTTCCTCTCCTAAAAAAGTAATTCTACCATTTCCTTCATGTTGAGAAAAGCTCATTGAAAACTCTTCTCATCAAGCTCAATACTCTATCCAGCTTTTGATTCTTCAATCTTTGGAAAAGTTCTTTGTTTATCGATCTCGAGATTGTATTCTGCAAGCATGCCTTCACCTCACTGGCTCTTGGATCACATTAGCATCCACTTCTGTAATACTATTCAAACAAACCTTTGATACCAACTTGATCTATGTTAGAATCTATTAAAATTGCATGTCTTTTCTTAACATTTACAATGCTTAATTTGAAGGCCTTAAAATGTAATAATGTAATTGAAATGCTTAAATGAATCAATAATAAAGTGATGAACAAAATAAAAGAGATCTATAGAAGAGAGAATACAAAACACAAGTTGATAACAAAGTCCTCCAATATGGCTACGTCTTTGGGTCCCTCTCCAATAGAGTGATTGATCCTTGATTATTCTCCAAATAGTTACAAGGCTTCAACTAAATAAAGTGTTGAGTCTCCTATGAGTTACAAGTCCATCTCCTTCTAGCGCAACAACATGACGCTCCTCCATTACATAGAAATGAACACTCAATTCTTCAAGATAATTCTCTCCATAATCACCACTTTCTTCACAATCCTATAGCCTGCTTTTTATACATAAAATTTTCCCAATATGGTCACTAACCATATGATTTACAAAATCACCCCATATCACCCATTTACAAGTAAAAATATTTGACAATCTCCCCTATTTATGAAGATAAATCACTAATCCCCGTACAATATCATTATAATTCTTACAAGCCCTTTAAATCTTTTTAAAATAACATAAATAACCTTTTATTAATATCCTATTATCTTTAAAATAGTATTTAAGGCCTTCATTATTATCTTTATTCATGCTTTGAACAATTTTAGGACTTATTTTTTTAGTAACAGGGGTTAATCTTTTAAAATTTGGGAGATTCAAGCTTTAATTGTTCTTTAAAATACATCCAAGCCTAATGTATGCTCGACATTATTGATGGTGTGATGGTGGAGAAAAATTGTGGGGGCAAGGAGGTCAGGTGGTCAACCCTTGCCCCTTCTATTTTTAAAAGGAAATTTCAAACTTTTAATTAACAAAACTAAACAACACCATATGTATGGTAAGCTAAAAGTTTTGACGCATTGGTAGGTGAAGGGAGTGGGGATCAGGTGGTCATGGGCTCAAATACCATGCAATTTTTTTAGTAAATAAAATTGTTGAAACCATGAGCCGAAGATGCAGAGGAGAGAGAGGGGTGACATGTGTTACCCTATGATTGGGCCACATGGCACCTGATGATTCACAAGTCCAAACACATTAGCTACCACATGTACCTATCACTTGCCTTGTCAGCATCCACGCAAGCATGTATGGATTGTCACATGTCAAGCCATGATTGGTCCATGTCACCATTCGTACGGTATGGCCTACTTTGTCAGCATACTAACATCATTATCCATGTTGTCCAATCACCAAATTCAACCCTAAAGTTTGACTGGTCATATCTTCGATATACAAGCTCTGATTTTAGTGAAATGAGCAACATTGGGATCGTCACAACAAGCTCTTTACTTTGACGTTGTTTTCACCCAATTTTTGAAATTTTAATCTTTTATTTGAAAGTGCATATTTTGAATTTATCAATAAAAGAAGAATATTTCCTCCACCCTTTGCTTTAGAGCGCGTTTGTTATATGTGAGATTTTTCTTACATCATTTTCATTATATTTCTTAAAGTTGATTTGTACATGGCATGAACTATTTCTTTAATTGAAAGGGAATTTAGATATGTATTGATACACTTTGTGCTATCATATTTTGTTTGGAACTTTTGTGAATTTTGTTGAGAACATGTAGTTTTGAGCTAGTTTTTAACTATATTCTTATGTATGAATCAAGTTAAGGATGTGTAGTCTTTGAGCTATTATTTTTAACTATATTTGAACATGGTTACTCTTTGAATTATTTTTGGAATAGCTTGAAGTCTTTGAGCTTTAATTTGTTGCTCTTTCTTATGTGATCTTATCATTGGAAGATCCGACAAAACTGGTTTACAATTTCTGGGAGATTCTAATTTTTGTTGAAATCACATGTTTTTAGAAAATATAATGATTTAAGGCTTAAAAAGTTCAATTTCAAGCATTCCAATTGAAGAGGGTTTGATCAAACTACCTTATATTGAACCCCCTTGGATAGAACTCCACTGGTTTTAAACCATACCTATAACGGAGTCTCCTTTACACCTATAAAAATGCTGATAAAAAATCACTTTTGATTTACCTTTTGGGGGATCAAATGAATTCATTTAAAATTTATATTTTGTAAGTATGTATTCCTTATTATAAGCTTCCCAAAAAGTATAATTTGAAATAAATTTAATTTCATTATTATATTTATTTTTTATTTCTTGTGAATATAGGCTTTTCACAAAAAATCAAGCTCTTTGTTCTTCACATGTGGAAAAATAGAAGATTATCAAAATAAAATTTTGAAAAATATGAGTACACCATATATTGAAGTCCTTGATCTAAAAAAAAAATAATAATTGAATTTCGATACATACAAAAAAAGTTATGTGTTATATGATCCACCTATGTCTAAATTGTAATTTGTTTGACTTCAAAAATTGATTAAGGAAAAAAGATTCAATAAAACACTATCTAACCAAGTGCAAGCACTAGATATCAAAGTTCAAAATATAAATTCAAAAGAATTAGAATTTTATCCTTCATGGAAGGGAAGTTATGCATTATACGGTGAGCATCACTCTTTAAAAATGTTGTTTCCTAAAAAAAAAAACTAGTTTTTGAAGGAGATGGAAAAAGAGGTGCAATATGATTCTAAAAAAATTGAAAAAAATATATTTAGAATCTACAGAAAAAATGTCATGAAACTCTAGTTTGCATCATCTTCAAATTCCTCGCGGTTTAGCCGCTATAGGTGCTTGAAAGTGAAGATTTAGTTAGAAAAAAAATATTTTACTGTCTAGTTTGGCCAAAAATTGTAAGCCACTATTGTGAGATTACCTCGTTACTTTTGGATAATCGTGGGAAGTGGCTGGAGACTTTGTGTTCCCATGGACTTTCTAAGTTACTATCATTCATTGGTACTTGTGGGTATCGACTATTATTTCTCCAACTGGTTTTATTTAAGAATATCATTGTAATTATGTTTCCCTTATTCTAAAATAAGAGAATATTATAATGGAGATAGCTCCCATGGATAATTGTAATGTACATATCTTATTTTTGTTTCTAGTTGTTTTTAGTGAGCAATAAGAAGGGAGTCTCCCCTCTATGAGAGGAGAGATTCATATCCCATCATAGATGTGGCTAAAATCCCTATTTTGTAATTTGTAAAGGAATTACAAAATATTCACCCAACAGGATGCATGAAGGACAATTACTCCAAGACACTTGTAGAGAGAAATCCTTAGCTAGAGGCCTCCCCAAACATCTCTAGAACTCAATAAGAGAAGAAGCATGAATACAAGCTTGTTTCCAAACTCCCCATGATAAATGCTAGATATCTCTAGAAAAATCACACTAGGAAAACAAATGGGAGGAGGATTCCTCTCTATTACCATAAAGCAAACACATGGATAGTCCTTGAAACCCCCGCTTTTGAAGGTTATCCCAAGTGATACACCTATTCCTAGAAACCAACCATAAGAAAAAGTTGCATTTGGGCCGAGAAAACTTATTCCACATATCTTTCTACCATTAAACTTCAATTCCTCCATATTTTTAATGATTTAGCTCTTGATACCTTGAGGCCATAGAATATAACCCTCTAAGATCAGGACCCCAGGCCAAAATATCTCTCCTTCTCAAGGATTTCCCATCTCTACTAGAAAGAATCCTTTTTAATTCTTCCTAATCCTTAATAGAACCCCCTGGTGACCATTCCATTGCGTCCTTCTAATTACACCCCTCCATAGGCCCCAAGTTTTGGACACTTTTGAAATCTACCATCTAAGACCACCCAACTTCCAAGAATCTCTGATGGAGGTTTTGAATATTGGGGTACATAGACATGATAGGGGGAAACCTATCTCAAAAATCAAACTAGAATAAGGCATCCAACCCCCTATTACAAATCCAAACAAAGCCCTACTTGATTAAATTGTCTCCCTTTTTAATAGTTTCTAAAATCATAGACCCCTTCTCAACCAATTTAATTCTAGTAAATTCATCATTCACAGCTCCATTAGATATTTAGATGTGGTATCCTAGCCTACCCCTGATTCTAGCTGGTGCACCACTACTAATAAAGCTTAGCCATCAGGGCCTACCGAATGAGGCTAGCTTGATACAACCCTAGACCTCCTTCCTATTTCAACCTACAAATAGTCTCACACTTTACCAAACTCCACTTTCAAAAGGCTAAGTTACCATCCCAAAGGAATTTCCTTAAGAGATAATCTAATCCCTTAATGAACCCTATAAGGGCCACCTGGACCATACACCTATAAATGGGGAGGTCCGGGAGCATTGGTTATAGGAGCAAAACTCTCCCTACAAAAGAAAGTTAGTTGTGGGTCCAATGGTTGACCTTCTCATGGAACTTATCTAACACGTTTTTCCAAGTCCCTCTAGGTAGAGTTCCAACAAAGAGGGGAATACCAAGATACATCGGCGGGAAAACTCCAACTTGAAACCTAAGAATTTGAGCAATCCGATATTTAATTCAAGGGTGAGTGCTAAAGAAGAAGATGGCCAATTTTCCTCATTAATTTGTTGTCTTGAGATTGCAAGATAGATTTCTAGTGTACTTCTAATGTTAGTGTACTTCAAGAAATTAAATACAATTATTTTTACAAATAAATTAGTTTATATGTAGACCTATTAGTGATTCAATAGAGTATGCTTGAGCGCCAAGAAAATTTAATCAACTAGGTGACATACAAGAAACACTAGTATGCATATTTTTTTGTTATAAATATTATAAACACATTGAAATGGTAAAAAAAAAGAATAGAAAAGGAAAATACATAAATCATATTCCATGGGATTTTAAAAAATTTACAAATCTAATTATATGCAATGTTAAGGATGAAGAACACGGTTGCCAAATGCATGAATGGTGTTCTTCTAAGTTCTCTCCTAAACCTACCACTCAAAATAAAATCCTAAACCCCATTCTTCATCACTTAATTACCTAATGGCCACATGGAAATCATCCTTGTGTGAATCAATAGGGATTTTTCTTATCCCATTCATTATAGCCAATTACATAGATAGGAGGTTTGTCAAGTTTTTAACATGTTCATAATGATCATTGTTAGTGATTTGAGAATTTTAATAAATTTAGACTACAACATGTAGGAAAATAGATGTATTGGACAGTGTTTCTTGCCTCAAGGATGCTAGACCGCAAAGGAGTAGGTGAACATTGATAATGCAACAAAATATGAGATTTTTAAAATTCTTCCATGTCATAATTTTTTTGTTTAGTATTTAACTACTTCACCTTACTTTTATTTTTTATTTGAATATGATTCAAATATCAATCATCAAAAGCCATTATTATAAATGGCTTACAAACACCCATATTTCTATTTAAATGTGAATATTATCATTATTCATAAGGTCATCATTAATTTGTAGTGGGGGCCCACTATACCACATCAACCAAAAATGGAAACATTTGTCAAGTATGCTTAATAGTAATTTACCTTCTCAATTAAACAATTTATATTTATTAGGAGATGCTTTACACTTTTTGTTGATCATTTTAGTTGAAGTTTAGTTGAGTACTATTTTTTTTTTAAATAATTTCTCATAAATGATGTTGAACCACTGACTATTTTTTTCCAGCTTCCTTAGAAAATTGTGTAACTGCTTATTTAACACCAAAATACAAATACCTAAGAAAATTAATATCATATTAAATTATGATCCAAATTTTAATATAATTTTAACTTGATGGATAATTTTTTTATCAAAATTTTAATTTTAATAATTAAAAAATATATATAATAAACACTTAATTATTATTTAACATATTATTTGATACTTAATACAATATTATAAATTATAATAATAATATAAAAACCAAGAGAACTCTTCCATAATTAAACATTATTAATACAGAGCCAGAAAAGCCCCTGGAAAGCTACACCTACAAAATGAATATAAAAGTGAACGGCTCCAAACAGAACGAAGAATCAGCAAAAGAGAAAATGGGGAAAAAAACATTTATAGTACAACCCCCTTCTTGGCCGAACGTTGATCTCAAGGATATCCCTTATATCCATACCCTATTCTCTCATCTCGCCTATTGTTTCTGAACGCACAACACCCCACAGAATAAACCACAATCAGAGCAATGAGGTCTATGATATTGATAACAGCAATCTTACGCCAATCGTGTTTCAAGTTTGCCAGCACACCCGCCTTGCAGGAATTACAGTTATAGCACAGTTGACCCTCATCATTACTCCATCTGCTACAGTCCATGTCTGTTGAGTTGCCTGCTGTGGAGGTCCAATAAGTGGCGTTCACATACAAAAAGTTGCACGAGGTTGGAGGCTTGCAGCAACCGGACTGCAAAAGTCGATTCAAATTTAACATATCAAAATCGTAGAATTCATAAGATGAAAGAGGCAGAAATCAAATAGTCCGTAGTTACAATATGTATGATAAAAATGAGATTTTGGGAATGGAAGGTCAAGTAAATTACCTGAATTGGGAATAAATTCTTTTTGTAGAACTGCTCTGCAACCTCGTTAACAGAATCATTAGTGCGGCTTTTGCATACTTTGGCGTCCTGAAGGCAGCTTTTGATTTTGTTCCAGTTGTTGATCTTCTCCACTCTCTTCTGCAGCCAGTTTGAGTAGTCTCCAAGCCGGTATACTTTGTACCCTTTCCCCGAAACGACCTGTCCAGCGCCCTTGTTGGTCACCACGAAGGCAAAGATAGTGAAGCAGAACAAGAGCAGAATGAGAATAAACATGACAGCCAAGAGACCCAGAGCAGCCATGTGACTCTGCAGCAGGCACCCACCATGTTGGTGGCGAGGGTTTCCAGCTAAGCTAGTCTAATCTTCCCTGCCATCGTAGCTCATTCTCTCCACCGACCGCATTTACTTCTTCATTCTTCCCGCTTCATTCTTCTTCTACATTCTTCTTCTATGTTTTTAGACTCTTCCAATGTTTGGCGTAATCTGGAAGCTTCCAACGTCTCTTGAAAAGGAGCTCTGTTTTTGTAAAAAGATTTAAGAGCAGATACTCTGTTTTATGATGAATGAATGAAGGCAAAAAGAGCACAGACAGCTCTGTGTAAGGAAAAGCTTTAATATAAAAACTCTGTTTACCGAATCCTCCTGAGTGTCTTCTATCTCTGTTTCAGTGTTTATTTTCTGATCTTTATTTTGTGTGTAGCAACTCGCCATTTCTTGCTTGACTCTGTTTCAACCAACAAACTGGTGTCAGAGCAAATCGATCATGTGAGTATGAAGATCCTGGAGGAGTTGAGAAGATTTCAAGTTTCAGAGAAGGCATAAGAGCTTTGTCTAGGAGAAGACCGCAGGCTGCCCAAAGGAAGAGCAAGTCCAGTCAAACAAGGATAATTCGTTCCCTATCGGAAGAAACAGTCGTTGTTAAGTCCGTTGTGCAGAGATAAAAGGAGAATTTGGATGTCGCAGATGTTAACAAGCCGCCCATACAAGCTGCAGAAGCTGTTGGAATCAAGTAGATCGCAGAAAGAGAGATTGTGAAAGGCACTTACCTGAAAGAGAGATCCTAGCATTTGGACAGGGAGCTGATCTGTAGAAGTTACTGATGCCTAGTCACTGAAGAAAGTGTGAAGCTGAAGCCGCCAGCCAAGGAGTCAAAGCAAGGAGCCGCAGCCAAAGGAAGCCATCCAAGAAGATTCAGGAGGAAACAAAGGTGTAATCCAACGGAGAATCTTGTACCTGTATGCTGTTGTATACATTTTCTGTTCTGTCCTAAATACAGAGGCGAATATATGTTTATTGGATAAATGAAACTTGTGGAATGTTGTAGCATTCAGGGAATTTGACAAGATTTGTGTTTGAATAGTTTGTTATTTTGTGTGTTGTTATCTATCTGGAGTAAGATAAATTGCTGTAGCAGAAATCAAGTAAGGTAAGCTGAAATTTTCTATTACAGATGGGAAAGTACGCAAAAGAGTTAAAAAAAAGAATGAAAATTTGGCAACTGCAAAAGATATTTTAGAAGAAGAATTAATAATACTTAAAGATGAATTGGACAATGTTAAAAGAGATAATAGATGTTATTTTGAAAAAATAAAAGAGATGGAGAAAGAGAAGTGTAAACTGCTAGAAGAAAATTATGATTTTGAGAAAGAATTAGGCAAAGTTAAAGCTAAAAATGAAGAGCTAGAAGAAAAGCTGAAATCATTCGATGAGATTAAGAAAAGAAATGAGGAATTTGAATAAAGAATAAAACTGTTTGATGAAATTAAGAAAAAGAATGAAGACTTGGAAGAAAAATTAAAGAGATTGGAAGAATCAAATAACTTGCAGCTGAAGGAAATCATAAAATTAAAAGAAGAGAATGATAAATTAGTAGCATGCAATGAATGTGTGAAGTCAAAGCCTTTAGTGTGTGATATTTAATGTGATATGAATGATTTATGTTTTGATCAACCAATTGATAAGTGTGTTTTTGCTGAAGTTGTTTGTGATAGAGATAAATATGAGACTGAGAATCTTGTTAGTTGTGATGATAATGCATTTGATTCTATAAATGTTGCTAGTAATGTTGGATTAAAAATAATGAAAAGAATGGGTTATGAAGGTAAAGGACTAGGAAAGAATGAGCAAGGAATGAAAGAGCCAATAGAACCAGTTATGAGGCCAAAACATGAAGGAATTGGGTATGTAATAGACAAAGGAAATATAGGCTCAAATAAATTTGTTCAAGAAACACAATGTATTCAATGCTCTTATTGTAGCAGGAAAGGGCATACAAAAGACAAATGTTGGGACTTACACCCTTGCAGTGTGTGTGGTTTGAAAAATCATTGTGAAAAGAAATGTTGGAATAATGTCTCAAAGAAATATTCTATGGCAGGTTGTATTAAAATGGATTATGGATGGAGCTGTGGATCGAGTTGGCAAAAACTTATAGGTATGATCAAGAATTTGTTCAAGTATAAAAGTTCGCATGTGAAAGATAATGGCAATCATGGAAAGTTTGAAGGCACAACAAATAGTTTTGGCAAGGCATCTATAGATGGAAAGGTTTTAGGAAGTTGCAGATCAAAGATTTGAAGATTTGAGACTATAGCAGCAGTTGGAAGAAGCCAAAAGAAAGGCATTATGATTGAAGAAAATATTTGAAGATTGTAAAGTTATTGAGCAAGGAAAGTTAGTAAGTCTGAAGATTTGGTTGCAACCACAAGGGAAAAAAAAGGACAAAAAGAAGATAGGTAAATGAAGAGCAAAGGAATTGGAATTGTACACATTTATGGTAGTGAAGATTAAGGGGGAGTGTTGGTGACATGGGCTTCCAGCTAAGCTAGTCTAATATTCCTTGCCATCGTAGCTCATCCTACACTAACCACATTTACTTCTTCATTCTTCCCGATTCTATCTTCTTCTACATTCTTCTTCTATGTTTTTAGACTCTTCCAATGTTTGGCATAATCTAGAAGCTTCCAACGTCTCTTGAAAAGGAGCTCTATTTTTGTAAAAAGATTTAGGGGTAGATACTTTGTTTTGTGATGAATGAATGAAGGAAAAAAGAGCACTGGCAGCTCTGTGTAAGGAAAAAGCTTTAATATAAAAACTTTGTTTACCGAATCATCCAGAGTGTCTTCTATCTATGTTTCAGAGTTTATTTTCTGATCTTTATTTTGTGTGTAGCAACTCGGCATTTCTTGCTTGACTTTGTTTCAACCAACACACCATGCCAATGAGAGAGACGATCATAAGAAAGGCTCTGATGTCAATCACAAGCCATTGAAGAAACTTCTCACATTCATTGTTTTCCTTTGTTGCGAGCCATATTCCTTCGCCCAAGATCAGGATGGATAGCAAAAATGTGGCAAAATTAAGTAATCCGATGATGTTGCTAAAACGAACCATTCTGAAATATCTCCCAACCAAGAAAAAAAGAATTGAAGCAGTGCCTGTGTAAGAAGAATGTATTATAATTCTGCAAATGGAATGGGAGAGTAGGGGCCTTATAATGGATAGTGAAGATGAAATAATCGGCCTTCTCGTGGTAACGTGTCCGCATTTGTTATACTGCCTGTCTTTCTTTGGGATTTCCTTGAGACTTTGTCTTCTTTCCTGTGAATTGATTAATGAGTAAAGTCAAGGGTAAGGATCATATTGACTATATTAAACTTTATGTTTGGTTGTGTTCTTGAGTGCGTCTAGCTTGGAAGTTGGTATGTTTTCCATGTATTCACTATACAACCATGAACTTCATCAATTTATTGTGACTTATATTCCACCTCTTTCACACTTGCATGAAAATTTTTTATTGATTTTCTAACTAGATGGAACAATCTATTTCTATTTGTAACGGTCTTTTTAATTTAATGACAATTTTTTATTTTTTCATTTAAATTGTTTTATGTTTTAACATAAAAGAGGGGTAAAAATTTATTAAATCAAGAAAAAATTAAAAAGCAAGGCCATTACATAGCCCTATCAAGCTCCACCAAATGGTCCAACTATTGAGAAAAATGTGGGGGTAAATGACCCCGATCCACCAAGTTCCAATCATGAATATGATCAGAAGCCCATTTAGCCAAACAATTAGCAACACCATTCCACTCTCTAGGAATATGAGTGAAAGTAACAGACTCTGGAGAAGCACCAAGGTTGAGAATCTGTTCAAAAATCAAAGCCAAATGCCAACTAACATCATCTAAATGTCGCGTATTCAACAAGTTCACCACAACTTGGGAATCAGATTCACATATGATCCTGCACCACCCCAATTGACTTCCACGCTCCACAACCAATAAAATTGCCTGAGCCTCCATTAGATTATTAGTATGAAGACACTTATAAATAGAGAAGATAAACTGGACATCTCCAGAGTTGTCCCGACCAACACCATCAATGCCAGCATGACCAAGGTTTCCACGAGAAGAGCCATCCATGTTAATTTTTAGGACTCCCTAAGGAGGACGGGGCTATCTTCCCTCCCTATTCACATTCGGGGTAGGATGTCTACATCTGTTGTGCATGAGTTGTCGTTGCGGAGGAGGAAGATGAAGATGATTAAAACAACCAACATCACAAGGAGCCACTGAATCTGTCAGATCACACTTAGTTGTAACCGTTTCTCCCAAAGAATGCAAAATTTTCCACCACAAGTGAGGTGCCACCAATAGCACATCCTAAAATATTTGACGATTCCTCACCAACCAAAGGTTCCAAATAATGAAGGATGGGCCAATAGCCCAAGCAGCTTGAAGAAAGGAAGTAAAAATAGGAGCCCTGCCCCACCAATCAACAAACTCAACCAACGAGGAAACATTCCCACATGATTCCACGCCCTCCACAAAAAATTCCAAATCTCCCTAGCATAAGAACATTGGAAGAAGAGATGAGAGACACTATCTTAAGAATCACAACACAACACACATATTGAGGGGTCTTGGAATCCTCGCTTGCATAAATTATCCCAAGTAAGACACTGGTTTTGAGCCACTAACCACATGAAGAAATTTCACTTGGGCCATGACAACTTGTGCCAAACTTGCTTCCACCAAGGGGCCTCAATATCCCCAAACAACTACCTACCCAGCTGCTTATAACCAACAGACACGGAGTACTTCACAAACATATCGAAACCATCCCAAGCCAAAATATTTAGTCCCCTCAAAGAATTACAAGCACGAGAAGAAAAAGCTGAGCAAGCTCACACCTATCCCCCTCAAACCCCCCAGGTGGCCACTCAGAAGGGTTCTTCCCGCGAAAGGTTGACAATAGAGCCACAATACTTAGCGATCTTATAATGCTCAATGGTGTTCCAGCCAACAACAATAAAAACATCACAAAGGGGCTGAAGATGAGGAAAATTAGAAAGAATAGGTGGGTGGCCATCCCAATAATCTAACCAAAAAAAACCCTGTGACCCCGAGTGACAAATCCAGAAAAGTGCCCGCTAATCAACCAAGCCCCCTCTTTCAAAGTATGCCAAATCATAGAACCACTCCCCTTCAGAGGATAGCGAGGTACCTAAAAAGAAGCAACACCTCTAAGATATTTATGGTTGAGAATATGGGCCCATAACTGGTGTTGATTAGTGCACCAATGCTAGTAAAGCTTAAAAACAAGAACTTTCCCATTCAAAATAGCAAAGCGTAAATCGATACCACCCTCCTGGTTCAGTCTACACATAGATTCCTAGTTAACAAGGCTCCACTTAGAAGACATCAAGTTACCACTCCAAAGAAATTGATGAGAGAGAGCATCAAATTCCCTAAGGAAATACATAGGGGCAGATTGAACAAAGCACCTGTAGATAGGGAGGGCCTAGATAATAGACTTAAGGAGAGCTACTCTAGCAGTTGTAGACAACCACCGATGAGTCCAATGAGTTACCTTCTTCCTCAACTTATCAAGCAACATCTGTCAGGAGGACCTGGGCTGACGACCAACAACAAGAGGAATCCCCAAATAGACTTGGGTAAAGACCCAATTTGAAACCACAAAATAGCTGCAATCCTCTACTAGATAGCCTGAGGAGTATTAAAGAAGAAAATAGAAGACTTATGCTCATTGAATTTTTGACCCGACATAGCAAGGTAGATATCCAAAGCTTTCCTAAAGGATTCAGCTTTACGAATGTGAGCCAACCCCATAAGAGAGGTCTCCTCCACAAACTAGAGATGAGAAAGTGTTGGCAGACCCAACCCCCACTGCCAACCATGAATCAAACCTTGAGAGACCTGGAATTTAAGAAAGTGACCCAACCCCTCTGCCATAATAATAAACAGATAGGGAGAGAGCAGATCCCCTTGACAAAGGCCCCGAGTAGCACCAAACAGCTTTGAAGGTTCACCATTCACAATAACCAAAAATGAGGAAGAAGTCACACAACTCATAGTCCAACTCACCCAATCAGAAGAAAACCCAAAGGCCAAAAAAATCTTCTGAAGAAATCTCCATTTAACTCTATTGTATGCTTTGGCCATATCCAACTTGATGAACATAGACCTATCCTTAGAGGTCGCCATGGAATGAATGACCTCATAGGCAACCACCACCCCATCCAAAATTTGACGACTTGCCACAAAGCCTCCTTGCTCCTTAGAAATGATAGCAAGCAAACAAGATTTAAGCCACTCACCAATCAACTTCATGATAATCTTATACACCACATTATAGAGTGCAATAGGTCTAAAGAATTCAAGCCTATCAGCACCCTCCTTCTTAGGAATGAGAACTAGAAAAGTAGCATTCAAGGCATGAAGCATCTGCTTATTATGAAGAGACTCACGAACAACCTCCAACAAATCTAGGTCCACAATTTCCCAAAACTCCTAGAAAAAATCAACTGGGAACCCATCAGGGCTAGGAGCTTTCCCCTTATTCATCCCAAACACAACCTCCTCCACTTCAAACAAAGTAATCAAACTTATAAGAGAAGCATTCAAATCATTAGAGATCAAAGAAGGAATACAAGCAAGAACCCTATTCTCATAAGCTTCAGCGGGAAGTGAATCCTCAATGAACATAGCAAAGTAGAATTGGTGAGCTTCTCTGGACAAAGCCTATTATGAAGATATTGAAAAGCCCTCAGAATTAACAAGAGAAGAGATAAAACACTTATTCCCATGAGCCTACACATAATGATGAAAGAAAGCAGTATTCATGTCACCCTCTTGAAGCCAGTCAATCCTATCCTTTTGTTTCTAGAATATCTCCTCACGAAGCTCCTACTCCACCAATTTTAGATCCTGGGACTCAGCATGCCCAGGAGCCTCTAAAACTATGAAATCCCTAATCTGGTGAGTAATAACAACAAGATGCTCTTGTGCTTCCCTTTTCTTGGCCCAAAAATTGCCAAAGCACAACCTATTCCATCGCTTAAGATGATACTTGACATATTGCATGTCCTTAACAAAAGAATACATAGATGTACCATACACAGGAGCTCCATCCCGCCACCACTGGGCAACAAGATCATACAAGGAAGAATCACGAAGCCACAATAAGCTAAAATTTGAAAGGAGGATTCTTTGGATTAAGCAAAGAAGAAGCTAAAAACTTAATTGGCCAATGATCAGAGCCACACCAATCAAGAATCCTGGAGCAAGTGACCAAGCTGCCCCCAACCCAAAAACTAGAAATGAGAAATTTGTCCAACCGCTCAGAAATCACTTTTGGCCCACTTTTCTTATTATTCCAAGTAAATTTTCCATTAGAGGGTTTAACATCAACAAGACCAAGAGAATCCACATTAGCCCGAAACAAATTTGAAGCAGGACCCAGTCTCGGAAGCCCCCCTCTTTTCTCCTCAAAACACAAGACAGAATTGAAATTACCAGCTAAGATCCAAGGCAAATAAGAAACACAAGACCTAACATACTTGATATGGGCCCAAAGCTGGATTTTACCATGGATGTCAATCAGAGCATAAACATTACTAACCAAAATAGTCTCACCAAAATCCAAAACTAAAGCCACCACCAAAATAGAGGAATGGCTAGAAATCCACCAGCGAGGAACAACCTTACGAGGATCCCAGAAAAGTGCCAAACCTCTAGAACTTCCCCTAGAACCAATACACTGACACCAACCAAAAAACCAAATTCGAGGAGCATACTAAAGCATGAAATCCACCTAAAGCTTAGTCTCTTGAACACAAAATATATCTAGAGAATGAACCACAAACAAATCCTAAATAGCCTTTTAACGGGAGGTGTTATTCAACCCCCTTGCATTCTATGAAATAATAATCATGAGGTAGGTTGAGCGAAGTGGGCATCAATGGTCTTAATAGACCCAAATTCCACTAGCAAATCCCTAGTAGATTTAATCTTGTCCACATCCTTCTTACAACCAACTTTAGAGGAGTTATCAAAATACCCCTTCTTGAGAGGGCATTGCAGCACCTCTAGATCATGAGCTGATCCCCGACCTTTACCTGAAGACAACACCTCCTTAGTTAAATCCACTAAAACAATATCATCCTGTAAACATGCAAAAGCATCAAGAAGCCCAAAACTCCCCTGCTCCAAAGGCGAAGAATTATCCTTAACAATAATTGCATGTTCCAACACTGTATCCATACCAATGGCTCTAAACGAAATCTCAACAGGAATGCCCTCCTCCAAGGCCTGATTATCCAAGACCTCAAAACAATTGAATCCTTGATCACTCTATCTATCCTTATAGGCGCACTTCTGACCCCTCCCCTTACCTTTTGACTTAACAAGAATGAATCCATCCTTATCAGGACCCCCTCAGCCATAGGCGCCTTGCCTTTATCTCCCTTCTCCACCGAGGGCTCTGATGAAGGAGGAGAAGCAACCCTAGTAGTTCTAGATGCCCGAGAACATTGGCACTGAAGGTGCCCATACTCATGACAAAAATGAAATTGAAAAGGAAGGGACTCATAATCTAACTACTAAATCCATGAGGCAGAGCCAATACAAATTTCCAAAGAATCCGACAATGGATTATTTAAGTCAATTTCAACACAAATGCGAGCAAAATAAAATACCTTTTTATCCAAAGTATTCTGAGCAATGGCAGTTGGCTTCCTCAACAATGTAGCAATTTAGTACAAAATATCGTCTCTCTAGAACTCCAATGGTAGCCATGGTAGGCAGACCCACACAAGAAACCAAGAAGGTAGATCCTCTATTGCATTGAATCCCCCATGTTAGGGTTTCATGAACAAACTAACATGATTGTAAAAATATGACCCTCCTTCAAAAACACAATTACGATCCAAAATGCAATAAAAATCCACCATGAAATAGCCATTTGCAGCCACCAAATTTTCAAAATCACCTTCAACCTACCAGGACCGATGAATCCAGGACTCCAAAGTCGAGAGAGAGACATGAATACCCAAAAACTTACAAATCAGAACATGTTGGCTCCAATAAGAAATGTCCTCTTGCACCAATTCAGGAGAAATAACCAAAATGAGATGATCATGAGTCAGTGGAAAACATCCATTTACTTTCTTAAGCTTAGAGCTCTCACCCACAAAAGAGGAATCTGACCCCCGTGCATGCATGTCTGCAGAAAAGCCCTGAGACTGCTTCACACCAGCAAGAACCAAACTTTGGGAACCCTAGCCATTTCTCTGCATCCAACACTCCCCATAGCTAACCCCACACACTGCCCTATGCCAAACCACTATGTACACTAAATCAAACCTCCCCGCATGCAATACCAACAAAATCCAAGAAAGAGAACCACCCACACTCAGCAAAACACCCCCACTCCCAAAGGAAAATGAAGCACACCCAATGGAAAATGCAGCCAACGAGAAAGAAAAAGGTTGATGCCAACATGCAAAGAGGGATGGCCCTCATACAAGTCGCCCAACCTACAGACACACCAGGAGCACCATCGATCGCCAAAGCTTCTAGTTCACCATCCCTTTTACTTTTTAATTAATTTTATTAAGGTTTTACTCAATTGTAAATATTTCAAAATTAGACAATACTTAATTTCTTTAATGAAAAAATATAGATTTGTCTAATTTTATTTCATTCACTATTTAGCACTTATTATTAATTGTTTAATCCAACCACATACAATTAAAATTTGCAGCACATTATATCCATACATACCCATGCACAAACACGTACTCTTTAACATAATAACATACATATAACTTTTTCTTTTGACATAATCCTTGAACCTCCTTTAGATACAAGAGCTAGTGATATGATCTATATCTTTATTCAATATAAAAAAGACTCATATGCTCATATTTGTTTTTGTCTATAAGTCACCATGATATTATATTTAAAAAGTCATTATTTAATAAAAATTAGCATATTTATATTTGAAATTTTTTTTGTAAAGCATGTGAAGAGATATTATTTTTGAGATATATACTTAAAAATATTATTATTTTATACAAATAGTTATTATATTAATAATACAAATAATTATATTTTTATTATTATATTATTAGTCCTTGCCTTTATAAGGTGGGGAACTAATGTTATCACCTCAATCTTGCATATGAAAATTGTGCTTGGGGAATGATGGCGGAAAAATAAATATATGGTTGTGGTGATGTTCGGGGGAATATTTAGGAAAAGCGGATTTTTTTTTCCTTCTTGGAATTTTGTGATTGGTGGGTGTAATTTTCCTTATGGTTTTGGAATTTTCTAAATTTTTTAATAATATTCATTATTGTAGGGAGTTTTGCTATTGCAAATATTTCATGATTCTATTTGTATGGTCGTATCTTGCAATGGACTCTTGGTGGGGGCACGTGGCATCTTGAGCAGTACATTTACATTTACTATTTACATCAGATTCTCATTTACTGTGAGGACACTAAAGCACGTAGCTGTCATTAGTGGGGTATGGTGTGAAGGTTTAAGTTTGTCTCGAGAAAACTGTCATTCGCATTATTTGTTCATTTGCTCAAGTTGTTTGATGAGGCTGAAGTTTGTGTTTGTTGGGAGGGTTTTCATCTACTGTACTGGAAGCAAGGAAGGCGACCTTTGTAAGTTACTCTATCTTTTATGCTAAATGATTTTTTTCGTTTGCATGTTGGTTTGCTCAGATTGGAAGTGAGAAAGGCAGCCTTTGTAAGTTTCTATATCTTTTACATTGTTGTTTTATTGTTTTTTGTATCTTTGCATTTTATGGTTAATTTTCACCATGTTCAGTCATGCATTGCAAGTGTGTTTGGATTTATTAACTATTGGCTATTCTTTATGGTTAATTATGCTGGGAAAAGTTTTTTTTGTGTTGTTTTCCCATTTGCATAGGTTGTTTCTGTGAATGTAAATATGGGTTAGTATTTCTTGTTTGATCCTTTGCAATCATGGACTGCTTTTATGGGTTGTTGGTTGTTAGCAAGTTAGATACTTCACATTGTAATTCGTTGATGTGGATTTCTATGTTGCCATGATTAAGAATGGAAGTAGCTAGTTGCATTTCAATCTATTGGGTCAAGATGAGAATTGTTCGTATTTGAAGTATTTCTTGCACTTGAAGTTTAATTTATATCTAGTGAAGTGTTGTTTGCATTGATTTCTCATTTGCTCAAGTTGTTTGTCTAAGTATATATATGGGGTAGTGTTTCTTGTTTAGTGAAGGAGCTAGCAAGATAGTGTGATTTTCATGGTTAAGAATGGAAGTAATATTTCATGGGCAGGCATGCATTGCAATTGCACTTGAATTTATTTAATGAAAATGAAAATTATGGCTAGGTAATTGGAAGATGTTGTTGGAGAATTTTTTTCTTTCTTGCAATTTTGTGATTGCTGGGTGTAATTTTCCTTGTGGTTTTAGCATTTTTTGAATTTTTTTAATAATAATAATTCTTCTAGGGACCTTTGCTATTGGAAATATTTCATGATTTTATTTGTATAGTTGTGTCTTGTGATGGACTCTTGGTGGGGACACATGGCGTCTTGGGTAGTACCTTTACATTTACTATTTGTGTCTTCTCATTTATTGTGAGGAGACTAAAGTGTAGCCATCAATATTGGGGTATGGTGTGAAGGTTTTAAGTCTATAACTTGCAAACTGTTATTCCTGTTGTTTGTTCATTTGCTCAGGTTGTCTGATGAGGTTGAAGTTAGTGTTTGTTGGGAGGGTTTTCATCTACTGTGTTGAAAGTGAGGAAGGTGGCCTTTGTAAGTTACTCTATCTTTTATGCTTTGATTTTTTTCGTTTACTTGTTGGTTTGCTTGGATTGGAAGTGAGAAATGTGGCCTTTGTAAGTTCCTATATCTTTTACACAGTCATTTTATTGTTTTTTGTATCTTTATATTTTATGGTTAATTTCCACTATGGGCAGTAATGCATTACAAGTGCATTTGAATTTATTAACTATTGGCTATTCTAAATTATGGTTAATTTTGTTGGGAAAAGTATATTTGTGTACTTTTCCCATTTGCACAGGTTGTTTCTGTGAGTGTAAATATGGGTTAGTCTTTCTTGTTTGGTCCTTTGCAATCGTGGACTACTTTTATGGGTTGTTGGTTGTTGTTGAGTTAGATACTTAACACTGTAATTCGTTGATGTGGATTTCTCTACTGCCCATGATTAAGAATGGAAGTAGCTAGTTGAATTTCAATCTACTAGGTCAAAGTGAGAAAATTTGTTCGTATTTGAATTATTTCTTGTGCTTGATGTTTAAATTATGTCTAGTGAAGTGTTATTTGTGTTGTTTTCTCATTTTCTCAGGTTGTTTGTTTGGGTGTATTTATGGGTTAGTGTTTCTTGTTCAATGAAGGAGCGAGTAGGATAGTGTGCTTTCCATGATTAAGAATGAAAGTAATATTTCCTAGGTAGGCATGCATTGCAACTAAACTTGAATTTATTTAATGAAAATGAAAATCACGCCTAGGTAATTGAAAGATGTTGTTTGGATTTCCTAAATGCATGCATTGCATTGCAATTGCACTTGAATTTATTAAATAGTGATGAAAATTAGGTCCAGGTAATTGGAAAATATCTAGATATAAAATCCTTAAATCTATGTGTGTTGAAAGAAGGCGTTGGTGACTTGGTATGCCTTTTATAGTGTCATTTTATAATGATTTGCATGTTTGTATTAAATGGGTTAATGTGTACTATTTGTAGTTCTTTGCATTTTCTGTGTTGATGTCTATTCTCCACTGTTGTTGATTACTTGCATGGACTAGTGTATGATGTTGACTTAAATACTTAACAGTGTAATTCGTTAATGTTGACTTGTTTGCTACCCATGATTAAGAATGGAAATACCTACCTGGACATGTTTATAAGTTCTTATGTCTTTTACTATGTCCTTTCTATAGATTTTTGCATCTTTTTGTCTTATAGGTTAATGCCTATTGTTTGGATGCATGCATTGCAATTGCACTTGTGTTCATTAAATGACAATGAATATTATGTCTAAGTAATTAGAGAATGTGTGGGTGTAAAATCATTAAACCTATTGTTGTTGAAAGGTTCTGTCTATTTTCATAACTAAAGGTAAGTTGAAAACTTTCGTGTGATCTAGCCTAACAAAGTAAATTCAAGTTTATTTCTTCTTGTAGAATAATTGCAAATTATATAATACTATTTTTATGTAATTGCCCTTGTTGTAATCATTTGCTAAATATTAACGAGGTTGTATAGATTGGTATAACTATGTTTCATGCATATTTTGTTTCGTACGCTATCAATTTAACCTAATTTTTCTTTTGATGTTTTTGTAATTAAATTTTTAATTTTTAATTTAAGTTGAAGGAGCTTGATTTTCATTTGCTATAAATAAATTAAAGTGTGCTTGCCATTAATGGATTATGGTGTTTAGACTGTCTCAAGTAAAGGAGTTTAAGAATGGAAGTAATTCTTCTTGTGTGCCCTACAATAATTATTATTATTAAAAAAATTAGAAAATACCAAAACCACGAGGAAAATTACATCTGCTAATCACATAATTGCAAGAAGGAAAAAAATTTACTTTTCCTAAATATTCCCCAAAACATCACCAAAACCATATATTTACTTTTCGGCACCATTCCCCAAGCACAATTTTAATATGCAAGATTGAGGTGATAACATTAGTTCCCCATGCCAAAAAAGGGAAAAGCCAATGAGGAAATTGCAATAACATGTGAATAAACTATGTATATATATGGTGCCAGTATCCAAGTACAATATGCTGAAAGGCTTCACAATATGGGAGAAAAATATAACACAATCATGTACGAACACATGGGAACACATGAAAACACATGAAACAAGGTTGTAAAAACAAATATATATATATACACACACATATGTGTGTGTGCATGCTATATAATATATATATATATATGTTAGGATCTTATCGCCATACCATATAGATTAGCTATATGTAGTATAGTGCCCCATCTATTCCTTTTGTATTACATATAAAATATGAATGGGTCTATATTATATATATATATACATATATATATATATATATATATATACATATATATATATATATATATATATATATATATATATATATGTGCATGTATCATCATCATTTTATGTCTTATTTTTATGTCCCTCTCACGATTTTGTCATTGGTTGCTGGTTCTTTCCTCGTGGCTTTCTCATTTTCTAATATGTGGCTCTCATTTATTGTCTATGGACTAAAGTGTAGTTGTGATTAGTGGGTTATGGTGTGATGTTTGAAACCTATCGAGCAAAGTATTATTTTTGTTGTTTCCTCATTTTGTTAGATCGATGGTAGATCAACCATATCTTGAACAAATAGACATTCTCCAATTTCTATGACAGATATGTTCCAATTGCTTCAACCTAATTTTCATTGCTATTTAATAAATTCAGGTGCAATTGCAGTGTGATGCATGCATTCACAAAATACAAATAGCAACAAATGATAGACATTGACCCATAAAATACAAGTGTGTAATAAACTATATAATGACACGTACATATATATGCATATGTAAATATGTACATATTAAGATATGTATACATACATGTATATATGTGCTTATATGTATGTGAATATGCATATATATAACTCTACACGCATACACTTACATATGTGTATGCAGTAACATGCATCTGTGTGTGTATATGTATGTATGTATGTATATATATTTATATACACATATATTTCCATATGTATGTATGTTGATATAGATATATGTGTATAAAAAATGTATGTATACATATATGTATTTATATGTATTTACATGTGTATGTATATATATATATACAAGTATACCTATATGTGTTTATATATACACTTACATATACATATCTATCTACGAGTGTATATGTAGACATATATATGTGTATGCATGCATGTGTATATAAATGCAAACATATATACCTATGCATGTATATATATATATATATATATATATATATATATATCTACATATATATCTGTGTGCATATACATGTATTTATACATATATATGTGTGTGTGTGTGTGTATGTGTATGCATATATGTGTGTGTATAGACATGGCACAATGTGTTTTGCAGTTAATTCTGATTTAGCAGGTGTCTATGTCAATTGTTTGTTGATTACAAACCTACGTCAGTTGTACAACCTGAAGTGCTACTGCAACGAATGTGAAGAAGCCTACACTAAAGTGGTTCACGCACCTGCCAGTGCTATAACTGGTCATGTATAAAGGGAAAAAATAGGTAAATTACAATTTCATTTATTTTTTTGATGCTAAAAAATTGTAGTTAATACATTATAGTATATGTATATGACCTTTTTCTTGAACCTATTTTGAAGTTGTGCAAAGAAGAAGGAAGTCAAATTGGAGAGGAATTTGCATCTGTGACAATGTTAGTTGATCATAAAATAGAGATAAGCATTGAGAAGTTCAGCTTGTATATGAGTAAGGTTTTAATTATTTTGTCTTGTATATTCACTTTTAATTATTCCCTGGACCAAGTGAAGTAGCATTAAACTTACAATAGACAATGCAATGTCTTCTTCATTTTTGCTTATATGCTTTCCTTATGCTTTTTAGAAGATTATGGAAATTATCTCACATATCCATAGTCTGTTTGGTGAGACTTTGTAGCTTTTCCAAATGCATGGATTCAATAATAGATAATAATTTAGGTTTTTTTTCCATCATATTTCGTGGTTTAGTTATGTTTCATATTTATTATGTGTTATGGTCATGTGCTTCTAAGATGTCATGTATTGAAGGTGATATAGCCTGTGTGAAATGCAATATTGACTATTCCAATTTATGTTTTAATCTTGGCTAGTGACCCCCGACTATATTTCATCCACTAGCATGGATCTGAGCATTGGTGTTGCTTCTTCAAATATTCAAAAATTGTATCTCAAAAAGGTAGTTGGGTAAGTGCACCAAAATGGTTCCCAAAAAGGGGGCTTAAGTGGCCACTTTTTTTTGAAATCAGGAAATGCTGACCTTGGACGTGAAATTGAGGATAGTTACACTCAAAATTTTGAGATGGAACAAAAAAAAGGATTGAAGTACTCTGAGTCTACTTTCTAAACTACTAATTTATTTTGAAAATGGTTGAGATTAAGGGGTTCAACAGAGGGATGTACACAAATTGGTGTTGTTTTTATCAAAAAACATAACATAGCAACTCTTGTACGACTTGAGCATGGTGAACCTTTTTTTAGTATTTTTAAAATCGCTATGGTCAAAATTTAGCTAACAACATCTAGTTGATGCACAATTTTTCTGATAATTTTTTAATGAATATTTTATTTTTTACTAATTTTCTAAGTGGGCACTTCCTAAAAAGTAGAATTTTGGCCGTGCTCCCCCTACAAATTTTGGAAAGTAATATATTTTTAAAAAAATTATTTTTTAAATTTGTAGAATAGAGTCTAGTTTCTAAAAATGTAATTTATTTGAAATTTTGATGAACAGTTAATTTATAATGAAAAAAAAAAACAAACACTACTTTTTGACAAAAAACAGACATACAAACAAAAGAAATTATGGATGAAAGGCCTAACATTGTCAGATAGTGAAAAAAATTATATCGTTGGAAAGCTAAGAGAGAACTTAACATTACCCATGTGTTCAATTTTGTCGATATTGAACCAAATGCAATCCTAACGGTGAGCATGAACCCGATTATGTGAAAAATTGTAGAATTTGCAAAAAACACGTCTTTGGTCATTGGAAATTCCCTCCAAGCCTTTGGGTTGGTATTCCAAGGCAAATACCAAAGCTAAGGCTCAGGGATTCCCAAAGAAAAATATAACACGAGCGCGTTATAACACACTCACATTATTTACTAGTTTTAACTTTTTCCTTCTCCGTGGAACATATCTAGCAACACATAACGCCCTCGTGTTATTTATTCCTTTAGTTAAATGCCAATTTTTTGAATGTTTGTTCATATGGTTGTATGTATATGTGCACTGGTGTGTCATGTATGTATGTATTCCTATATGCATGTATTTATGCTTATGGGAGAGAGGGAGAGAGAGGGTGGGAGTGGGAGAGAGTGTGGGAGGGTGAGAGAGT
>VDFB02349938.1:59969-119928 GCA_007258455.2 Sequoia sempervirens
TTCACATTGGGTTCACCAAAATGTGGAAACAAAAATAGTACGCCCCACCTTTGAGGAATATAGCACAAGGGTGGGGTTCCTATTTCACACTTGCTACACTCAAGGACACCTTAGAGATTCTCAATTTGAATGTTGAGAGGGAGAAATAGATCTGGAAATAAGATATCCTAGGGCTATATTAGAGACTAATGAGGGGTTCACCACTAAGCTAGGGCTTGTAAAATATAATGGAATGCAAGATCTAACATTCAAACCTAGAGATGCATGAAACTTGAATATATGACCTAGAAATGCATGCAAAACAGAAAATAGATGTAAGAAATTAGAATGGTGCACCTAGGAAGATGTGAAGAATTGGAAACAACTCTAAATTACTAAAAAAGACTAATTTAGAGCAAACTAGGACTTCTAGTGTATCAGTCCTAGATCAAGGTTTTTGGTTTGGAACTAGTTTTTGGCACTATAGATTCTAGATTTGCAAAAATCTTGAAAAATGTCTGCAATGGGACTCATATGCCACTTTTGGTGTGTCAACCCCATTTTACTTTTTTGGATAATTAGGGTTTGGATTCGCTCTTTAATCTCTGCTCTTTCTCCTTGACCTAATTTCTATATTTGAAACTGTTATATTTAGACCTATAGGTGACTTTTTGTGAAGATAACAACCTTGCAAATGAGGCGACAATTCCAACAACTTTCTCCAAGCTTGTAACCTAACATCCAAGGGGTCTTCAAGCTCCAAGACACCTAGATTTATAATAACACATGTAGAAAGAGAAAAACTTGTGGTTTGTTAGAGGATAGGGGTTTTCCTAAGTCAAACCCCTTTTAGGTAATTAAACCAAATAATGAGACAATGAAATAAGGAGATGAAACATGAAAAATGAAACATGAACAATGATACCTTGAATAATGCCTTGTAAATCTACAATCTAACATGAAATGGCTATGAAGGATGTATATCTAGATCTTGAGATAACTGTAGAACAATGCTTGACCTTGGATCTTGAATGCAACATCACAACACTAGCTCAATAACATGATTGATATTTGATATCCTTGACATGATGATGGATCTTAAATTGCTGCAACATTTTATGAAGAATCTACCCTTGAATGTCTTAGAAATGATCTTGAATGGTCTCTTGATGATCTTGTAAAGTCTTGGAATACTAACTCTTACTTTCTTGACTTGATATCATGAATGCTTATTCTTGCTAAGGTGAAATAATGATTTGAAATCTCATTTTTATAGTCAATCCATCTAATATCCTATTAATTGGATCCCATAGGATGACATTCAAGAAATCTGAAAGCCCATATTTCCTGCTCAAAACCTTAAAAAGGGGGAAAATGGGACCCACACGCCATCTATTGTGTATGGGTCCTACCTGGGTGGTACTCATATGCCCAAGGTGGTGTATGGGTCCCATAGGGGCTTTTTGGAGAGAGAAAGTGTTGGGGTGTTAAGAAATTAATTTTATTTGATGTCTATGTTAGGATTTTGGTTAAAATATGCCTTGAGATACATAATATAGGGTCTTAGGGGCCTTTTAATGATGATATAAAAGTCATAAATGCAAAGAGGGCTCAAAAATCATGGTGAAAGTGTAAATAAATATAATTTTCAACATTAAATTAAGGCCACAATTAGGTTTATTTAGCTTTATAGGTCCTTAAATCACATGTGAAAGTGGAAAACACATTACAACACTATATCAATGAGTCATTAGGTCCATTCCAAGGTTAATCATTCCCAAGTGAGGTGTGAAAATGCAAGCAATGACATTTTTATACACTATAGTTACTTAACTCTAGTGTTGAAACCCCATTAGATGTCTTGCCAATGGTAGATGTTCTTTCCCCCCTTTTCTTTTTGGTAAAGATCCTTGAGTAGTTTCTACAAACCTTGCAAATATGTTCAAAGGGTAATTGAAACACATCCTCTTCCCCAATTAAATTAAGGGCATCCATGCAATCATCATTGAATCTTTTTAAAAACATAAACTTCAAGGATTCTTCTGATAGTCTATTTTGTGGGTTCTTCGAGTATAAATGGAACCTTTCTACATAATCCTCCAAGGGTTAATCCTCTTTTTGGGTCATTCTAAAATGTCGCCTCTTCTCCTATCAACTCCTTTGCAATAGTCTTGGCATTTTTCCAAGAATTTTATTTTCATAGTGTTCCAATCTGGAACAAAATCTTTGCCCGGTCCCATAAACCATCTCATGGTAGCATCTTTCAAAGTTGCATGAAATAGCTTGAGACTATGAGAATCAGTTGTGTAGTCATAACTCCTACATAGGACATCAAACTCAAACAATAATGTGTCTAGATCCTTAGTTATCAAACCATAGAACACTGGCAATGTTGAAGGAGGTATATTCTTTGGGATAGTAGCTCTCTCTTGGTTGGTAATGGAAAATTCAAAAGTCACATGTTCTAGTGGATCATCCACTAGTACACCAGCCATGGTTTGGAAGGTCCCCTTGTGTTGTAGTAGATTTTGGTGAAAGGGAAATTTTTTCTTTAGGAATACCCTCACTCTAATCATTTTGGTCACTAATATTTTCTCTAGCTTGGTGGTTTGAGGGGAAAAATATTCCCAAATTTTATCTCTACCTCTGCATATAATAGGTACGACTTTGTGTAGCAATGACTCCTATGCAATGTTAGTGAAATGTTCTGGTATTTAAAGAGATAAAAAGTAATTATCCTAAGATTGAAAGAAAAAATTTAAACTAGGAAAGCTTGGAAATAATAGAAACTAATCTTTGAAAGTAGTACCATCCTTGAAAATGGTGCCAAAAATGTAGAGTCCCTACTAATGTCTAGTAAACTTGGTGATAATCACACAATTCAGAGGGAAAATCTAACTGAATAGTCCACTAGAACCTTGGGAAATACCTTCATTGAATTATCAACCAAGGCTAGTAAGCTTGTGATGGTATAGGCATTGTATGTGCTTTCAAAGACTTAAGACTACCTAATTCATCCTAGCATAGGTGTTACACTTGTTGAGAAATCTTAAAAATGCATAATAGTAAAGGAAGTAATGTTGGCACTATTGTTGCGGGTACCTACAGGATAAGACTATGACTAAATTATTGTCAAGAAATGAATGTTGGAATTTAACTAATACCATTAAATAAACCTACACTTTGGAGTGCAATAAGCTTAAGCAAACTAAGTCATAAATATACAACAAGAATTGTTAATAAATAACACAAGGAACCTAGTTAACATGCATTTATGAAATAATTGATACAACAAAAGTAATTATACAAAAAATGAAGTGAGGGATAGCTACCTTGAGTGGCCCTTGCTCAAGCAGCTATCTCCATTGATCTAACTCAAATCCAGCTTCTTAGATTAACACAATCATAATAACTCAAAACCATTCATTGCACAACTTCAGAATATCACATAAGGTTTTGTTGGAATATCTTATTCATGAAATCATGATTAAGCAATAAACATTATCTATGTAAGAGAAACAACTAACTAAAAACATATGGCAATTATATCTGCTTTTGAACAATTAACTAACTCATAATACCTCAACCATGGGCCATACATATAGGTACAACGAAGTTTATTAGAACAAGGACTCTAAACTGAAATCATAAATCACCACACCCTATATGTCAAAATGTGATAAAGACTAATCAATCTATAACCAAAAAAGGAAGAATAGTCCAAGTAGAACTGTGACTCTGCTACAACAAGAATTGAAATGTGGGTTGTTTGAATCAGTCACGTTAGATTCCTAACTATAATAGGGTTCTTCTCCTTCAACATCATTATTAAATGTCATAATGATTCAAATCATATTCATTAAGTGCCTCCATGATGTAGTTGTTGTGCTTAGTTTATTCTGGAACCTCCCTTGCTTTGTTGTTTGAAAACTCCTTTAGTTCCAAGCTACACCTCATAGTTGTTGTGGGCTTCAACCTACCTCCTCTAGGTTGCAAAGAGTTAGTTAATAAAACATGTACACAATACTAATAACCATAGCTAAGCACAGATATCCATTATAATTATTACATATCCACACATTAATTATGCAATAACCATCACATCATAACCATATTTCCATATACTTTAAATCGCATCCAAGGTTCCATAATAAGCATAAAAGATAGCATAGTGTAGGAATATGTATAAGATAAATGCCTGAGAATTTTTATGAGCTTGCATAACAATGTATAAGAAAACCATGTAATGATAGGACCCATCATAAACTATGTCTAATTATTGAAAATTTAGGAATTAATTTATTTTTCACCTTTATTCAAGGAAAGAACTCTTTCTTACATGAATAATGCCTTTTTAGACAATATTGTAATATTTTCATTTAAAGAATCCACTCGATCCTTACTAAATTTTGTACCCTCTTCTTGAAAATTTTATTTATATCAATCATTCAATATTTGAAATGGCATTATCTCTAAGTGTCTCTAAGTGTCTCTTGTTACTTCCTAGATTTATTCAATTTTTCCCTTAAGTCACTTTTCTTTTTAAGAAATGCATCTTCACTTTATGAAACATCAAGAATTAATACAAATTATTTTATTAATTTCTCTTGACTTTAAATATTTAACTTTTAAAACATACCTCTCCAATTTTTAATTCATTTATCAGATTTTCATTTTCTTCCTAAAACATATTATAGTGAGGGGTATGTGCAAGATCATTATGGAAAAAATAGGCCCTTAAGTGGCAAAAAAATTAGAAAAATAAGAGTTAGGCAACTTGACGTAAAAATTTGAATAAGTTATTTATATTATTTCAAAAATATGTAAGAATAGAATCTGTAGAAAATTGAATGTAGTTTCTAAAATACTATGTTTATTTAGAAAATAAATAAATCTATTTGGTGAAAATTTGAAATTTCAATGTAGTAGTACTTAAATTTCAGGGAAAAAATAAGGTGTCTATCTGACCACCCTAACCACAATAAAATGATAATATTTTTTAATAATATTTTAGATATAAGTAGAGGACTCATGTCTCGATGTGATGCATATTTTTGTAATTTTTTCCTAAGTAAATAATTAATTATGAATTTTTATTACAACTTTGAAAAATATAAAACTTGTATGTCTAACCACCTTAACTTGGTCAAAACTTAATGAAATTCAAAAAAAAAAAAATTAATCCTATAGTATGAAGCATAGAATGTGAAACATGTTTCAGATTCAAAAATGTGGGATATTGTTTGAAGCTATAGATGTTTTTCAATCACCAACACTAGGACTTTAGTTGTAATTCTAATAGAAAATGAATAATAATTATTTATTAAACTCCAAAGTAAATCATAATTCTATATTGGTGGAAAGTTGAGAATCTCCTTTAAAAACCCTTTTCATTTCATCAATTTTGTGTAAAAAATTGTTAGCTACATGGGCCACTATATCACTTACATATCAGCTTTACCTCTTTGGCCCATCATGATCCTGCACATACCCTGAGCCTATAGTTTTCTAGTATCACTAAATATGGTTGTATTTAAATAGAAAAGGTTATAGCTTCTAGGAAAAAAGTGTCTCCTACCCTTCTAATAATCAATTTCCCTCTAGCTCTTGGATGTCTTGATATACTTGGGACTTGTTATATCCTCAAGGGCAATAGCCCATATCATAAAAAAAAAAATCATGACCCTCTCATTAAGCTAGAAAAGAATACTTATTTTGTAATTATAATAAAAATATTATCAAATTAATTTTGAGGAAAATTATTTTTAAGAATTCATTTAGATGAAATTTCTAAATGAGACAATTGTATAAGTAAAAAATGGAGTAAGTGAAGGGGTAGAAAGGTTTGGATTTATTTTTGGCATGAAATTTCAGACCTTTTTCAAGGAAGTATTATTGTCTCTTATTTTTCTAAAAATAAAATACGAAAAACTTCCATCTAAAGGGATTGTGTTGACAAGGTATGGAGAGTTGACATGTATTCTTATTTTTTAGGAATATGATAGAAGACTACATGAATTCATGTACGTTGTCTAATAAATAAATATCTCTATCTTTCCTTATTGTATGTGCTCTCAAAGTATTTATATAAAGATAGTGAATTAATTAAATCCTTTGGGTTTTCTCAGTAAATCCTTAAGCATACACTACGAACTTCGTTGTTCAAAAGACCATTATTTTTATTTATGTTTTGGTTGCAACTATAAATCATAGATTTATCCTCAAGTTTAACAGGTCACCAAATTATTTGCATGGTTGGTATTAAGGACATGTATTCTTAATATCAAGAAGCATTATAGCCTTTTTACCATAAACTAAAGAATAAGGTGTGAAACAAATAGTTGTACCATACCCTAGATTCTAGCTATAAAAATTCTCTTAATTTTAATAATAATTACAAACATACCTCATAATTATGAATGCAACTATAAATAGGAAAAAAAATAAGTCAATTTTATTAATGAAGTAATCTCATTAGTACATAAAAAATATAAACATTGAATCAATTAATAATTAATTATAAAATGGTTTAACAGTTCTATGAACCTCAATTATAATTGCATTAAGTATAATTAAGACAATGAATCAATTTGTACATATACTACATGTAAGTAAAAAGTATAATATACAGATGATGTCTCTATCTTGAATTTGCAAGCTAATTTGTCCAAGCTCCAATTATGGAAGGGAATGTAATCAAACTTACACATTGAAAGAATCTCATTCCTCCCCAACCATCAATCTAACATTAATTACTTAACAAAGTAAAAAACTTGAAAGTACATTAAACTATATTGATTATCCATAATAGTGTTGATCATGATCCTCCATTACAATATCATCAAAACCTGTAAGTTACAAAATTTTGTTATTAAATTAATTTAAAAATTAAACATTCAAAATTGATAAAAATAATTTCATAATTTCTTTACCATGTCTCTAGTTTGCATTGCATCCATTATTGTTGGTGTTTGGTTAAGATCAATATAAAATGTTGTCTAGTATTTTTTTCATCATCTAAAGTTGCAATGACATGTGCATTTAATAAATTGACATAAATAAAATGTTTTAAGTGTACTAGTATATTGAATACTTAATATAAAATGTTAAGTATAACTAAAAATAATGCAATAAGTTTCCAATACAACCTAGAGGTGCTCTTGTTCCATATCTCTATAAGAAATTCTCAAAATATAACTATGAGATATAGTTAAGTCAATATTTATAATATTAAATATTTAGATATATAATTTAGAGATATAAAAATACTATCCATTCTCGCAAATGAACAAGGAAACTAGAGAAATCAAATAATAACATATGTAAAAATATAATAGAAAAGCTATATTATGCTAAGTCTAATATAATATTTTTTAGAATACAAGTGTGATGTGAGAAGGAAATTAACAACATATTCTTGGATCAACAAGCTTTCTTGTTATCCTTTACCATTTAGTAAGAGTTGCAAATGTGGTCTACTAGGGGTTTAATTGAGGTCAACATTATCCTTGTAACTATAAAATTCTCAAAGGTATTTGTAAATACCATCAATTCTTACATAATTTTAAATATTAGAATACTGAGGTAAATAACTCCAAATAGTCAATAATCTATTATGTCATTTTTGTGGGTTGCAATTTTAATCCAACAAATCATGTCTAGGTTTGTATATTCATGTTGAGGTGTGATTAATTGGTATTTTATACATATTCTAGGTTAGAGTTGGTAAGTATCCTAATTTATGTATATCTACATGTAATCTGATTTGTTTATTTTGTTGTGATAATTTTTTTATTGAATCAATTACATGTATTATTTATTCTTTTTCATCACTTCAATATTTCTAATAGGCCTCAACATTAATATTAACTTTGTAATTTTGTGCAAGATTAAAAATTCAATTTTGATATATCCACACACAGTAAAATATGATATAGTGCACACCACACTAAACTAAAAAATATATCTTTGATAAAGGATGAGGAGTAGGAAGCAACCCTTTCTCTTTTGGAGAAGGGTTTGACTTCTCACACGGAGAAGAAGAAGCACGAAGGTAGAAGAAAAAGGAGGATAAAGCAATCCATGAGAATGAGGTTGAATGGAATTCATATCACCATTCAACCATGGTTTCCGTTTTAGTTGTTCATTCAAGCAACCAAGTCCCAAATTATGTTTACGAGGTTTGAATTCTATAGGGACTTGAATGCCTTGCTCACTATGCCCACAACCTTTATGCTCATAACCATACTTAGAGACAAACTTAAAGCCAAGGCCATAACATGTTTGTAGATCTTGAAAAGAAGGAGGATCCTTATAAAGAGCATTGTCCCAACGACGGGGATCACACTCCTCTATGGGATCACCATCATTCTTATTAACAGGACTGCCAACACTATCTTCTTTAGCAGAAGCGTAATCCTCTTCCTAAGAAGGAGGGTCAACACTGAGAACATTACAATTATTGCTCACACTACCCCACAATACAAAAGAATAAACATCTTCAATAGCGGGTGTGGATGATGTTATCAGAAGGTCTAAGTGGATTGGGTTGACTTTATATTCCTGGATGAAGGAATCTATAAAATCTAAGGGACCCCAATCATCATGAAGACATGCATTTTTTTGAGAAAAGGTAGGATTAGGAGTTCTTGCTTTATAAGGGTCTTCTTCAGGGACATTTATCTTGAGAGTATCCTTTGTAGTAGATACTGCAAGAGTAAACATCGACACATTGGAAGACACCGAAGGAATAGGAGTAGGCACAACCGAAGCATGACCAACAGCTTCCATTTCACATAAGTGTGTAGCATCAGGATCGGCCTTAACTATGAGTACTTTATTGTTACAAATAAACTTAATAGTTTTATGCAAGGCAGATGGGATTTTCTCTATAGCATGAATCCATGGTCTACCAACAAGAAGGTTATACGGTAGCTTTTCTACCATAACATATATAAGGGTAGGTATGATAACGGGTCCAAGCTACAAAGGTAATACTATCGTACCTAGAGCTTGTCATGCAACATTATCGAACCCATGAATAATAATAAAAGAAGCATTAAGAGAAGATGAGTCAATATTAATCTTAGGTAATAGATCAATACTGCATACATTGAGTGTCAAACCAACATCAATAAGAGTATGTATATTCCAATATTATTAATATTAACTATAATCATTAGAGGATATGCTTGCTTATGTACTTCCAAAGGAGGGATTTCTTGCAGATAGAATGTGATATTCGGCGAATCTGCATGAATATATGCCATCAACACATTAGCATCTGTCAACCTAACAGAAGAAGGCAAGAGAATCTTTTGCAAGGCTTCCTGAAGCATACCTTGATAAACCAGAGCAAACTAAAGCAAGTCCCATAGTGAGATCTTATCCGGAGGAACCTGAGGTTGCTCGACAAGATTGTAATCACTAGGTGTTTTAGTTGTAGGTCTAGGTGCTAAAGGAAGACTTGGTTGTTTATTCATACTATTCATATAAGTATAGGCTACTGCTCTAGAGCCTTAGAAATATCAAGAGAGTTACTATCAAATGGAACACCATCAATAGAAAAAATCCTTTTAAAAGGACTATATGGAGTCACATAAATGATCAGTCTCTTAGGAGGGGCAGCGAAGACATGTACTACATTTACAAACTCATTACAACTAGTAGAACAATTACTTGAATACATATTCTCAGCATCGATCCAAACAAGATCAAAGGTGGAATAATTACTTGAAGAATGATTCTCAACATCAATCCAAGGAGAATCATATGTGGAAGGAGGTTCATCATTTTCACATGCAACGTCTCTAGAAGAGAGTGCATTAGAACAAAGATAGGACTCATCATTCACAAATGCAACATCTCTAGAAGAGAATGCATTGGAATGAAGAGGAGTTTCGTCATTCACAAATGCATCATCTCTAGAATCTAGAGTGCATTGGAATGAAGAGTAGGTAGAGTTACATTAAGAAAGGTATCAATGATTTCATCTTCTTGTGCCAAAATATCCTCTAAAGCTAGAGGAATTTCATGAGAAGGATCAAAGATATCAAGTGACATAGGTAGAGCCAAGTCACCATCACATGCATGGAATGGAACATCATTTACATTTTCAACAAAGTTAGATACAAAACTAATAAAAAAAGATCTTAAATCCATTACAATTTTTTAGGTATTTTCTATGTTCTAGTAAATTGCATTTTCAGAGGTCTTCAGATCAAAATTTGAGCTCGGAACTTGCATCAGTCCCTAAAATTCAATTGTCGAAGGCACTAGTATTTTAGGGATTGAACAATTTCTCTAGGAGACCTTTCCAATGGTGCAAACAAAACTGAATTATGAGCTCTAATTCAAAGGTTGTGACCCTAGGATCAAGTAGGGGTAAATAAATTCCTATTTTTTCAAAGAACATTGTTTTTCATGTCAGGTTCACCAAAATGTGATATAGGGGGATTCAAAACTCATGAGTTCTCTTTATTCAGAGAGCCTCATGGGGTGAAATTCCCTATATTACCTCAATGGAATAGTGGCGAGAGTTTTAGAATCCGAAAGAGTAGGTCACAAGGGTCTTTTGGACAAACTAACAAGTTCTCAGCCAAAGGACGTCAGCACAGAATAGAGATAACAATGCACAGTGGACTGGCATCCCAGAGGCACGTTGGAGTCTCGTACGGGGAAAAGAGTGAGTTTATCTTGGAAAACACCTAAAGTGACTACTTCTACTCGAACTACTAAGAAATCTTAAAATGCAGGAAAGTGATAGAATTGAAATAGAGTGAAGTAAAACTAATAAAGATTAAGAAGAAGAAAGGAAAGAAATACTTACAACTATGCAAAAGATGAAGTTTCCCGCTCATGAGTGTCTTCAATACCTACACATAAGAGGGAGAGAGAAATTTTTGGGTGTTTGTATAGGGGCCTACCTCAGTTAGACCTCATTTTGGTGTTCCCACCTCCATGGACAACCAGATAGATAGAGAGAAAAGTCAAAATGAAGAGAACTTAAAGCACTACAAAACAATGCTATAATACTCAACCAAGTAATATAGGAGAGGAGTGAAAGCTTACCACCTCCACTAAGAGCACTCAAGGCTAATGGGGGATAAAATGAGAGGAACTCAAGCCTCTGCTACAATGGTGTGTGTTCCACACTTGCTCTAATGAAGTGGTGGAGTGTTGATGTTGTTGCTATGAAGTGTGAAGTGTTTGGAGAGAGTTTGTGAAACTTGTGTATGAATTCCTTCCCCAAAGTGATGAAGAGATCTTTCCAACCTCCAAATGCAAGTTCAAGGAATGAATATGAAGGAATGAGGAAGAAAATGACCATATTCAAGTCAATTGACCAAGGAGGGTGCTACAAATCGACCCCCAATGGGAAGTGTAATGCCTCTATAGGCTCTTGACATAGGAATCTGTCAAGGATGCAAGCATGCCACGCAGACATCTACACATCGTGTGGGTATCTCCAACAGAAATTCCTCCACTAACACTAAAAATAGGCACCAAGTGTGTTGCAAGTAGCAAGATTAGGTGGAATTAAGCCTCTGAACTTGGTTTTCTTAGGTGGATAAAGGAAAAAAAGGGGATTTGCACGTGGGGTGAAAATTCGCTCTTATATAATGCATAATAGTGAGCAAGCTATAGTTGCATATTGGTTAACTATGCTAACAATTTTTAGTATTAATGGTGTGACTCTAAAAATAATAATGTAGGCCAGTGAATCGATGTTTGAATCCTAGATCTATATTTTAAAAAGGAATTAGTGACATTACAAAGCTAAAACTATTCATTTCAAAGCTCTTTCAAAGTTCATCATTTTGGAGCTCACTTTTCAAAGTTCTTCCTGATCTTTCTATCTAAAGCTCACTTTTCAAAGCTTCTATTGATCTCACTTTTTAGAGCTCTTCCTAATCTTACTTTTTGGCACTCACTTTCTAGAGCTTTTAGAGCTCTAACTTTCCAAAGATCAAATTTTGGAATTTCTAGAGCTTTGCTGATGGAGCATGATTTTTGGAGCTTCTAGAACTCAAATTTTGGAGCTTAATTTGCTTTTGAAGCTTCCATAGCTATGGAAGATACAAAGTCTATATCTATAATTCCCAAAATACTTATTATGCCTTCAAATCTATCTCTTGTGAGTGGATTGGTGAAATTTTTTGTAAGATGTTGCTCAAACTTGCAATATAAAACCTTTCTTTCTCCATATTCTAGGGTATGTGCAGGATCATGATGGGCCAAAAAGTGGCAATATTATGGGTATTTGTAGGGTATGTGGCTAATGTCTTTTTTTTGACGCAAAATTGATGAAACGCAAAGGGTTTTTAGAGGAGATTCTCAGATTTCTACCAATATAAATTATGCTTTAATTTGAATTTAATAAATATTTATTATTCATTTTCTATTAGAATTATGACTAAAGTCTTGATCGATAGGTTGATTGAAAAACATCTATAACTTTCAAACGGTATCACATTTTTTGAATCTGAAACATGCTTCACATACTATAGGATTAAAAAAATAAAAAATAAATTTCATGAAGTTTTGACCAAGTTAAGGTGGTCGACATAATGAAGTTTTATATTTTTAAAAGTTAAGCAAAAATATAAAAATTTACAAAAAAATTACAAAAATATGCATCACATCCGCATTACGAGTCCTCTTACTTATATAAAATCTTATAAAAAAATATTATCATTTTATTATGGTTAGGTGGTTAGACAAACACCTACTCTTTTTTTTCCCCCGAATTTAAGTAATTAACAAGATTGAAATTTCAAATTTTCACCAAATAGATTTTATTTATTTTAAATAAACCTAGTTTGTGAAACTACATTCAATTTTTTATAGATTCTATTCTTACATATTTTTGAAATAATATAGATAACTTATTCAAATTTTTACATCAAGTTGCCTAACACTGAATTTTTCTGAATTTTTTGCCACTTAAGGGCCTATTTTTTCCATGATAATCCTACACATACCCTCTACCAGATCCTTTATTAAATGATACCTAATCTCTATGTTATTCTTTCATCCATGGAAAACTGGATTCTTTGTCAAAGTTATTAATGATACATTGTCACAAAATGCAGTTTTACAATCTTCTTGTTCTTCTTTTAAATGTGATAGGATCCTTTATAGTGAAATAGCTTTTTTTTTTATAATTGTTGCTATATATTCAGCTTCAATAGCTTCACCTATGGAAAGAGAAACAATGGTTTTTTTATTGGATGTCCATGAAATGGATCCTAAACCCAAGTGGAACATGTATCCAAATGTGCTATCATACATTTCATCTTGATCAATATCCTTCAATCTCTTTCTTTTCTTGGCATCAAGGAGGGAAGATTAGGGTTTGAACTCTTTTCTTTGGAGCTAGTTGACAATACAAAAAAATCTGGAGTTGGTTGTTTTCTAGAGCTATTGTATGTGGGTTTTAGAATTGTTGTTTGGAGGACTTCAAAATTGTTGCAAATAATTTATGGAGATGACTTCTAGGATCCAAATCTATTTCAGATGTAATATTCTTCTCTTCATTCCCTTCTTCTTCATCATCAATAGGCACCCTAACTAGATGATACTTGAGGAGGTTTCCATAGTGTCATCCCATGACTCATTTTATATGAATTTAACATCCCTATTGTTTACTATTTGATCGGTGACAAGGTTATGCAATATATATGTCTTGGACTCTTTGTTGTAACATAAAAAGATGCATTTTTTTTCCTTTTTCATTCAAATATTGTTTTGTATATTCTTTGATAGAAATGCATATGCCACACACCTAAACACTCTAAGGTGCTCCACTACCCATTTACACTTTTTCCATTCCTCTTATGGAATCTTGTCACATACAACCTTTGTAGGAGATCTATTTATCAAATAAATTATCATTGTAACTACACCCAATATTCATTTGGGAGTCCCTTGTCTTTCAACATATTTTTTTCCATATCCATAATGGTCGTATTCTTCCTCTTAGCTATGGGTATGTGTAGGATCATCATAGAAAAAATAGGTCCTTAAGTGGCAAAAAATTTAGAAAAATTAGAGTTAGGCAACTTGACATAAAAATTTGAATAAGTTATCTTATTATTTCAAAAATATGTAAGAATAGAATCTGTAGAAAATTGAAAGTAGTTTCTAAACTACTAGGTTAATTTTTATTTTTTAAAAATCTATTTGGTGAAAATTTGAAATTTCAATGCAGTAGTACTTAAATTTCAGGGAAAAAATAAGAAGTAGGTGTCTATCTGACCACCCTAACCACATTAAAATCATAAAAAAAAAATTAATATTTTAGAAATAAGTAGAGGACTCATGTCCAGATGTGAAGCATATTTTTTTGTAAGTTTTTTCCTAGTAAATATTTAATTATGATTTTTTTATTACAACTTTTAAAAAATATAAAAAACTTGTATGTATGACAACTTAACTTGCTCAAAACTTCATGAAATTCAATTTTTTTTTAATCGTATAGTATGCGAAGCATAGAATGTGACACATAATTTGGAAATTGAAAAAATGTTATACTGTTTGAAAGCTATAGATGTTTTTGAATCAGCCTATAAATTAGGACTTTAGTCATAATTCAAATAGAAAATGAATAATAATTATTTATTAAATTCAAAGTAAAGCATAATTTATATTGGTGGAAAGATGAGAATCTCCTTTAAAAACCCTTTTCATTTCATCAATTTTGGGTTAAAAAAAAAATTGTCAGCCACATACCCTACAAATACCCATCATATCGCCACTTTTTGGCCCATCATAATCCTACACATACCCCTACTTCATTTTTTGTGCAGTATAGTTGGTTTTCAACTCCTTTTTTATACTTTGATTCTTGCAAAAAATTACAAATTCATTGAAGGTTTACTTTCCCCTTCCATCTTGTTGGGAAAATGTGTGTCAACCTTGCAATTACATAAGGTATTGTTGATATATAATGCACTATTGTTAGACTATTCATCATTAGTTCTTAGCTTTGATGGTCGATATTTTGTTGGTGTGACTTGCCTTAGAAGGAAACCCTATTTTATGAGGGAACATTGTACTACAATTGTGTATTGTGATGTATTTTGAGAGTCTAATTTAGCAGTTGTGTTGCCTTTAGATCCCTACTTGGTGATACTCATATGAGAAGCTTGCTCTGCAATTATATTGTAATCTTTGGGATTTCTAAATAATATATTTGATAGCTTTTTATTGTGGATTTTTTCTCTTGAAGGGGTTTCCCCATGTAAATCACTGTGTTGTGGTATGCATGATATTTATGTGTAAGTTTTTTGTAATTGTTAAAAAGATATGTAAAGTTTTGCATTTTTCTCCTCTCAAGATTAGTGTAGGATGTTGTTCTGATACCTTAGCTTCCTTGCACATATAATTTGAAGACCTTAATAAAATGTCCACTCTCTTTCTCAACTTGGAACTTTAACACCTTAAACTTCTCAAACTTATGCTTCAATAAGTAGATCCATTTCTTTTGATTGTAATCATCAATGAAGGTCATAAAATATTGATTTTTTCCTATTATGAGGGTTTGCATAGGGCTACAAAAATATGTATAAATCAGCTCAAATGATACTTTGTCTCTTCTAGATTTCATTTATTGAAGGGGTTTCCTATGCTATTTTCCTAAAATGTAGGCCTCATATTTTCCACTAAGCTCTGCTATGGCTAACAAACCCCTAACGATATCCTTCTTAGAAAAAAGACAATCCAAAATAACTTAAGTGTGGGTACCATAAATTCCAAAGCATGGAGGAGTCTTTAATGAACATCTTGAATAATTATTTTTATTGTCCTATTGTACACTGAACATCATGTCTAGGAGGAGTAACAACAAAATGGGATAGTAAAATAATTTGAATCCTTCAAGGACAAAATTCATTCCATGTTTTTTAGAATGTTGTTACTACATTATTACTCCCATTATTTTCAAAGATGATGCATCCATTTTTTCATCATCACTTTGTAACCTCTTTGAACTAATTGTCCAACACTCAAGAAGTTACATTTTATCGCTAGGGAAAAATAAACATTCTCTAATTTTTTTCTCAACATGCTTGGTGTAGATTATAATAGACCCTTTTCCCACTATTGGAATTGTGAGATGAGGATTGTCAAGGTGGGTTGATTACACTTGATCCATGATGAATTGAAGCAAAATCTATCCACTAAACCTCAATCTACCAAACAAGATCATTCAAATTGAAAAGTTAAACTAAGCATTTATACAAACTGAAAGTTACAAACCATGAAAATAGTTAATTTCCTACTATAACCCATTTGAAACTTATCCTGTTTTGGAATTGGTGTCATGTTGATGTGGAACAACGCCCCTTTCCCAATCCTATAATTAGTGAGCCTGTTTCAATCGATTCTTTGGAAGAGAATCAATGAAAACATTGTGATAAATGGATGAAAACCTAGTTTATGCTAAATTAAACATGATGCAAGCTAAGTTAACATGATTTTATGCTAAAAATGAACTAATTATGCAATTTATAAGCTAATTCTAAGCTAAAATATGTAAACCCTAATTCATATACAAGCTAAGATGGATGCACAGAAGCCCTTAATGGATGATTTAAGTTATTTATGCAACTAAAATAAACTAAAACAAGCTCAAAGTGAGTAAATTGAATGTGGATGCAAGTGAATTAAACAACATGACTTTGCAATTGAAAGATGGATCCATTTTTCTCTAAATAGTGCTTTATTTATAGGAGAGAAAATGAGAAATAGAGGGTTGAGATCAAAAAGATCAATCAAAGGTCAAAGATGTAGGTATGGATCATGGATTCTCATCAACGGATGAGAACACATGAGAGATTTTTAATCAAGGGATCACATTTGCTCCAAACAAACACACTTTTGACCTCATCACACAAGTCAAAGGCGATTTGTTCAAAAGGTTAAAGGTTAAAACTTGCATTAGAAGCTAAGTGAAAATATCATTTTTTCAAATGATGGAGGAATAAGAATATTCCTTGGAACATTCATTTGGGTGAGGATAAAAGGCCTTTTGTAAATTAAAAGAAATTATTAATTGTGCAAAAAGGGGATAAAGAATATTCCATGGGAATATTCCCCTTTAGAGGAAAAATATCTTAATTGCTAATTAAACAAGGTTTAATCATACAATTAGGAGATTAGAAGAGTTAATGGCATATTCATTAAATTAAATGATTTAATAAATAGGGGAGAGATGAAATGATATTTAATTAAATAAGATGACTTAAGAGATTAAATTAAATATTTTTATTTATTTAATTTAATGAGATGAAGTGTTAGTGTGAAGGGGGATGAATTAACCTGAATTAATGAATTAGGTTAATGGATGAAAATGATACAATTAATTAATTAGCTAGGCTAATTTAATTAATTAAGTGAAAACATGATGGGTTTAAAGAGGAAATGATTTTAATAAACTTGATTCAAGTGTATGATATCGTTCAAGATATTTTTTAGTTTTCCCCTCTTTGAAGCGAGGTACCTATTGCTTCAGTTCAAAGAATAATGCCCTTCGAATAAAAATTTTCGCTTAAATAAATAAATAAAATTTAGATGCCCCAGTGGAAGGATAAAGCTTGATTCCCTGGCCCCTCGAGGAATTGGATGAAAATTTTGGATTTTTGGTTGAATTCTTGATAAAGGTTAGAAGCTTCCCCAAGGGTCTAGAAAGGCTCCGGGATGCAAGAATTATGCCAAAAATACAAAAAATGATGCAAAATTAGGTTTCGACTAGAAAATTTGGTGAAAATGATGATAAACCCTAGTTTGAAGGTGAAATTAGGGAAAAAAATGCTAATTTTCTAGGATAAATAAGCCAAGAAGAGTCACTTTCAATTCATTTGTTCATTCGCACTTAAGAGATTCTTGTTATTTGGAGCTCTAGCCCTCCAAGGAAATGGCATGATGAAAGCTTCCCAAGCACATCTCTAATCGAGTTCAAGAGCATCAATGGCCTCTAGGGGTAGGACCACCGATATGTAACTCCAAACTTGATTTGAAATTTAAATTTTTGATGCTTTTATTGCTCTTTGAAATTTAAACTTTAGGGACATCACTATATAATGATGCCCAAATTGCAATTGGCGACACTCAAATGAATTATAGCGATGCATACTTATTTAGCAATGTTATTCACGATTTAAAATTATGGTTTCTAATTTTAAATTGTGATGCACACTTATATAGTGACACACTTTGTCGATTTAGAAATTAGGGTTAGGTTTTCCAAAGTTTAGATAGCAACGCCCATGTGTTTGGCAATGCATTTTGTGATTTACAATTTGAAATGCTTTCGAGCATCGCAATTTGAAATTTAAATATAATGACACTATTGAAAATAGTGGTCAACACTATTGTGATTTTTGAGCTATAAATTCCAAATCAAGTAAAATTTCCTCAATTTCCTGATGTTGTGTGCTTTGTGGATGTAGGAAGTCATTCCACAACTAATGTTGCACGAGCACAAGCCCACTGTGCTGGAGAGATTGAGTGATTTATCATAGTTACGCTAGGAGCACCTAGGAGAGATCAGCCTCTAGTATGTTGCATATGCATGCATCATTTGGACACATTTAGCTATGATGACCGCTCTGTGCAAGAGATGGCACAGTGAGATCTCATCTTTTCACCTTCCCACTAGCGAGGTGACAATGACCTTGGAGCATGTATGGCGTATTTTGTGTTTTCCAATACATGGTGATCATGTGATCTATGGCGTTGATTTCAAACTCAATGTCTGTCATGAGGTGATGGAGATGGAGGAAATTGTTTTGGTTACATCACAAATTGACCTCAAGTACATATATCACGTACCCACTTTCAAGTTGATCATAGCATCCATTATTTGAGGTTTGGTGGCTCCTAACAGATGCAATAGAGGGTTCAACCCAAGATGGGGCTTGGTGTGGCACCAAATGCTTCATAGAAGGACACTTTTTGCATGGGGTCCCATGATGTTGGCCTCACAGTATCATGGCATGCATGATTTTGTTTATTGTTATGGGAGATCCATTAGTGTGCAGCCTGGTGACTCTACTTCATATTTGGGCATGGGAGCATATCATCGTGCTCCGACCTATTATTTGGATGACAGATGTGGAGAAAAATGATCTTGTGGTTTGGTAGTTGTAGACATGCAAAATTAGCATTATGCACTTAGTTCATATTCATCCGCTCATAAAATTAATCAAGTTCATTAAATCCATTCATTAGGCAAATCATGTTCATTTAATCTCTAAGGATTATCCACTTAAATTGAATAAATTAACTTTATTTAATTTAATCCTATCATTCCCTCTTTGATTAAATAAATCAAGACTCTAAAAGTCATATTTCTCCCTCTTGATTTAAATAAATCAAAGAAATCAAGTCAAATTGGTCAAAATCAACTAATCATCATCTAGGCTAATCTAATCCTAATTAAACTAATCTAACCACCCATCACATCCTCTAGCTTTTCCCACTTGCACCTATAAATCATTTTAATTCATTTATAAAATCAGCATTTTCCATCAACATGGCATTTTTGAGGAATATTCCCTCAAGTTTGAATTCAAAAGGCAAGTTGAAATGTACATCCAACAAGGCATTTAATAAGTCTTACATATATCTTTCATGTCCCCCACTCAACATTTATTTCACAATTTTAAATTTGAAAGTCTTACATGTCTCTTTCATGTCCCCCACTCAACATTTATTTCACAATTTCAAATTTGAAATCTCCCTCTCTTTGGCACATTAACCAAAATGTGCTCATCCTCCAACCTATCACAATTTGACAAGTGGCTTCATCTCTTTGGTCAAATATTTATCCCACATTGCTCTCTCATAAGCATTCTTTCAACTTAAGAATATTTAAAAAGAGGCATCATTCTTCAACAAATCCTACACAACTCCACAATCTCATCCACAAATGCATCATTATCATTTGAATCCATATCATCTTCAAGGAAATTTTATCATTTAGCTTATCTAAAGGGGTTGGGAAAGGGCTATTTTCCATATCAAAATAGCACCAATCCCCCTATGATATGATGTTTGAGTAATTTAGGAATAGATTTCATGCTTATTTCATTTATAATTTCATGTTAGTTTGGTGATCTTATTGTTCCCTTTACATTTTCTCAACAATTTCATAGGGAGAGTGATTATCTCATTTATTTAATGTTGACATATTTCTCCATATTTTTCAATCTTGGATTTATGTAGATATTACCTCTCACATTATGGCGCCCACCGTGGGGCTCAAACATAGCCTCCATTTACGTCCATTTCATTTTATTAATCTTAGTTTGATTTCTAACAAATATAAAGTTTTGTATGTCTGTTTAAATATCAATTGATACAGTAGATAGGGATGGTAAAATCTTTGTTTCTGCTCAAGTATAATCTTTGTTTTTGTTGAAATTTTGATTGGTACAATGGACAAGGGCACAAATTGCAAGGCACACACAGTTGGATTCCTTGTGCAAGTCTTGATTTTTAATCAAGCATGATAAATGGGCCACCGACATCTAATAGACATTTTGACTGACTTTTTACGTAGGTCTACATTCACCTGGGAGGGCATGATTTTTGTTGTCCAACATTAAAATATCGAAGGAGACGCTGCTTTGGCAAGGAAGCTCCTTATTTGCATTTGAATTTTGTATCCATCCGTAGTTAGTCGAGGGCAGGTAAGCAACAAACAACAATAATACAGACATATCATAAAATATCTTTTGTATATCTGCTACTGCACTGTCTTGTTCACTCCATTCATATGCATTAATAATGTTTGGTAGCACTATCTTGAGGAATCCAGTTTTGCACCTGCCAAGAGCATTTTAATTGAGTATCTTTTCCTAGAGCTTGGCATTGAACATATCGATTTGGCTCAACTTAGTCTTAAAATCTACAAATCTTGCCAAGATCAAACTAGAAATGTTTGGCTGACTGGTAGCATGGATTGACAAAAAATAGAGTTAATATGATTGCATGTGAAATTAGGAGGTGCATAAACACAACGAATAAATTTTTGTGGGTCTTTTAGATGTTTCTCTTGCGGTCCTTAGATCTATATCTTGCGACCAGGCAAGAGATCATAGCTCAGTGTATTATTTGGCTTTCTTGAATGTGTATTCTTTTGCTTATTTTTGCTTGGGGAATTCTTTCTACTCTTGATATTTACTGTTGACTGCATATGAAGATAAGCTTTGCATCTTGGTTCCTTCTTTTTCAGTATTAGAATTAGAAATTCATGTCAATCTTTAATTAATTTTGTATTTACAAAGACATCAGTCAGTGCCTAGATTTAGAATTTATGAAGGTTGATCAATTATGTAGAATGTTGTGTTGCAGTGCGTACCTATTTCTCTTTCTTCGCCTCACAGATATCTCCATTTACAATTTCCATTCGTTGCTCCAAAATTGATATTCTCTAGTAAGCTTCCAGTTTACAGAAGTATATGGAGAATGATAACTACTAGCCATGAAAGATAACTGCAGACAATGAATGGCTCTCAACATTAATGTCATTCTCCACACCACATCCTTTTGCCTGAATGTAGGACCCACTGCCGACTTCATACTAGCTGACACAATTAGAGCCACTATACTGCCCACCATAATTCCAAGACCGTGCATCCCAAACACCACAATAATGAATGCAACCTATGGAGATTTCATTTAAAAAAGTAGTTTGGAGTGTTGACTGTAATGTGCATAGAAAAAATATAATATCTTGGAGGATGCTTATGCTAGTAGTATTGTCCATGGTCTAAAGCGATGAGTAAGTAAATTCTAGTGTAATATTACAAAATGCCTTCCTTAGTGCAGGTAGAGATCAGCGCTGGAAATAGTTGATTGAAAATATGTTGCATGTCGTCCTTAGTGCAAGCTGGAAATAGTTGTATAAATTGTCTCTTAAAAATTTCTAACACCTTTCCTGCATGCCATTTCTAGCAAATTCAAGACACTCTGTTACCTTTATTTCTTCAATCCTCAATCTGTGGCACACTTGCATGGATTGACAATGTGCCTGACTCATGTTTGAAAGGTGTCATTTCAAAAGATGTAAACTCCACTTCATGGCTATATTTGGGATAATGGGAACAAAACAAAAAGAGAGTGACTGACAGAAGCAACAGAGAGAAAACAAAAAATAAAAAAAAGATATCAGGCAATTAAATCTCAACAACTCTAAATGACATGCGTATCTTTTCATAGGCATATCTTAAACACTTATTGTCATAATTTCAATGCAGATCAGCCTTTGTGTGTCCTTTTACTCTTTTCAATACATAGCTTGGTCTATTCAATATCGATTTAATGCTGAAATTTCAAGTGTTGTGCTCATGCTATCTTTGTCATTACATTTGATTATTATATTCTAATGCATTAAAGTTGGGGGGAGATAAAGACTTTATTTTTGTAATCTTTGTTTCCAACAATATCTTTGGAAATCATCATAAAGTGTTTTCTCCTTGTGTACCTGAAAGAATCTATAATGTGAATTTGAATTTGACCTCTCTATAATGGTACAATAATAGGATAAGTATAACATTTTTGGATTTGATTTATTTTGGTAGGAATGAATTCCAAGAATACACTTGTTTTGACAAAGGAATAACATGATTCGGTGGAATAAAGTTTGGTGGAGTGATCTTTTAAAGCCTTTTTTCTTTTTTTTACATAGCTAATTATTTAGTTGGCTTGCCAATTCAAAGGTGCATAGAATCTAATTTCTAACATTACATAAAATTTACATGACAAGTGTAATTTTTTGTAAAGGTGATCTATGCTTTATTGATTCCTTGATATATATCTCATTGCTAAGATTTTTTACTTTGATTGCAAGTTGGCATCAAGAAATGACAATAGTTGCTCTCACGTAGGAATCAAATAACGACAGATTTGAATCAGAAAGTGGGGACTTGAACTTAAAAAAAGCATTTTTTAATGCTTATTGAAATAACTTGAGGCATTCATTTCTTGATTTCATTTTTTGTTTTAGGAAAACTTGCTTTCAATTTGGATTTAAAATCAATCATTGTCTTGATCTTTTCAAAGTTGGTCTAAAAATTGAACATTAGAAATTGACTAGTCTTTTACTTTTGGGCTAAAAATTGAACAAGCAACCTCACACTCAAATTTGGTGCTTTAAAATGAATCAAAATCACTGCTTTGTGGATTTAAAACAAACATGTGTCTTTTATGCTTTGTAATATTTTATGCAAAATAATCTCATCTAAAAAGGCGTATGCACTTCTCTCGCACTTCACGGCGACCTTGAGAATCAAAAGCCTTTTTGGTGACATTAAGTTGCATAAAATATTGCCTCCACACTTCATTTTGGGAACTAAAATTGAACAAAATCTTGTGCGAGTGTGAGTGAGCTTATTGCATGTGTTCTCCCCTTGTTTCTAAACAAGGGTCGATTGAACTATGAATAAGTTTATTCACTTTTGTCTATCTTAGAGGGCCTACCTTGGGGAAAAAGTACTCACCCAAGGGAACGACTCAACCGGTAACACTCTAAAGCCAAGAGTATTTCCAACCGGGATATAAATGTGGGTATTGGAGTAAACGCCAGTATCACACAGTTGATTCTGACGAGATGGATCTAAAAGGGGACTCTCGTCGTATGGGTCAATCTCCACAAATAGAAAGTTTGAATTAAAACCCTTGTTTGTAGCAGCCAACCAGTCCATCCAATGAGTTTATCAAAGTGGTGCATTGGAACTTAGATTCCACGAAGTTACTTTCCATGTCTGATCTTGGTTAAAGTATAGAGGTTAAGACTTCATTCTTAACATACCTTTATACTCTCTCTTTGGTTGCATGTAAAATCATCTCTTCTTCTACTAAGGGCATGAGGCAAGCCCACCAATAAAAACGTACCAATTGAGCTAGGATGTCATATTGCTTGTGAGTCAATTTGAAAACACAATGCTTTGATCAAAAACATTGGAAAACCAACATTCAACATGAGCATAAAATCTCAAACCCTTTAGGAGAAGCAAATATCCTTGAAAAAATTTGCATGTTATTGCTTGTCCTTGGGATTCGTATCCTTAGAGGCTTCTAAAAATTTGGATTTCTTCTCAATTTGCTCCTACTAAAATCAACTTTAGCTAACCTTTGTCTTGATTTCCTTGATTTCCACGTAATGCACTTTGTGGGATGAAAGAAAATTAGGACATTGGACATTCAGTTGAAAACCTAATCAAGAAGTGTTTGTGATAAAAATAATCCATTAAGAAAAGATTAAATCAATTGGACCCCACACATGTGCTTGGCATCTTTTGGTCATATGGTTTTCATGCAAACATTGGTCTTTTGATTTTGAATTACTCTTAGAGAAAGGCATGTTCTTCACTATCTTGGTCTTGTAAAAAAATCCTTCCTAGGTTCATTTAGGATCAAAATCAAACATTTCACCCATCCCAAATATTTATCAAAGTCCATCCCACCAAACAACTTTAGAGCTTTGGAAACATCATTGTCTAGACTTGGGTACATCCTTAAATCAAGTCAAAGTCATTTGTTTAGTTAGGTGTGTGGGAATGCATCCTTTCTCATACATTTAATTGAATTAGCAATCCTTTGAACAAGTTCATCCTAAGATAACATCTAACATCTTAGGGTTTGCAAGTTCATTATCCAATCAAACCAATCAAAATCAAACCCTGAGTCTAGCATCGATCCAAAATCCCTAAACGTTCAACACTCATATCATTCACCCCTTTCATCCTTCATCTCATCATTGGTCCTAAGAACCTTAGAGGTCACTTTTGCAAAAAAGGTCAAAACACAAGAAGAACATGGAATATAAACTTGATCCATACATCATGAGTAATCCAAATCAACTAAACTTTCAAAGCCTTACAATGTCGATTGATTATCAACACTCACATCTATACAATCTATACATAAGATCGTTCTCTCCTACAAACTTCAATGGTACAAATGTGAGTATGCCCAATCAAGAGTTTGGAACACTTTTTCTGATGGTAGATCTAAATCCAAACCTACAAGTCTATCAACTGAACAATCAATGCATGAGCCTTCAAACGAACAACATCATCTCATCAAATCTCTACATGCCAAATGAGAATGTACCAAGTACAACTTTACCAAACATGAATGTTTTGAGTCCAAACTTGGTAAAATCTGGGATAAATATGTTCACAAATTATATGAATACTGTTCAAAGTCAAAACAAGATGTTAACAAGTCAAGGTAACACCATGCAAAATCAAAGTTACCTAAATCAAGGCAATGTGGTTCCCAACAAAGTTCAACTTCAACCCATAATGCCAAATTTAAACATCATCCCAAATAAAAACATTATCCAAGATCAGTTTGTCCATGATCTCATTCAAACACCACAAGGGCACATTCCAAATCTACTTCAACAAAATCCAAGTTAAGGGAATCAAATTCAAAATCAAGATCAAATTTCGCTAGAGCAACCTACTTCACATGCCAAACTAATTGAATTATTGAGCCAGGAGATACTTCACTCCAAAATCAATACACCCATCCATTGGTTAATCCATGTCATCAAAGTAGTAAGTTGTGTCCACAACAGCGTCAAGAACAATATTTCCAATGTCAAGAAGTTGGACATCAAGATCAACCCCATCTTGAAGATCAATCACCACATCTCCAAAATCAATCACCACAAGGTCAATTTAAAGTGAAAATCTCACAAAGAAACAAGAAAAAATACACACCACTTGGGAGACCAATCGAATAAGTCCTGCAACAATTGGTACAAGAAAATCTCATCAAAATCCCTATTTATGTGAACTATCAAGAACCAAACATAAAAAATGCCAGGGTATAATGAGAAGCACCTTTGTGATTATCATAGAATAAAGGGACACAAAACATCATATTGTGTTCGACTAAAAAAACTCATCCAAGACCTAATTGATCAGAAGATAATCACTATTGGGGATGATGATAGCATTAGAAATCTCTCCACCACAACTGTTGAGAACAAGAAGCAAGATCAATCCATCACTGAACACCTTGAAGCTATGTCTACTTCATCCGAAGATAAAATCAACATACATCAATAATCACTTTTCAATCATGATCAAAATCCACCAACAATACCCAACAATGATCCAATTCAAGAAATTTCAACATCATTTGACCCTATGGTTGAAGACATTGGAAATCCCTCCACTACAATTTTTGAAAACAATGATCAAGATCTATCCATCAATAAAGATATTTTCGCCTCATCCAATGAGGCATTGACCAATGATCACATTGAAAATGTATCTACATCACCTAACGAGTTAGAGGGCATACCTCAAGAATTTATTCTAAAGCATGATCAATATCTCTTACCAAAGTCTAGCAATGGTCCTTTCCAAGACATATTGACATCCTTCGACCTCATGATTATTGATATTGAAGGAATATTCAACTCAACATGTGATCCCAATTCACTCAAAGATCAAGAGGACATTCAGCTACTTCCTATGCCTAATGAAGATATCCAAGCACCATTTGTAAGCAATCCATCCTTTGAAACTGACCCATTTCAATAACTTGATCCAAAGCATGTCAAAAGAAATTCTGAAATCATTCAAGATCAAGAATTCATATCTCTAAGATACTACAATGATGTAATGGACACTCTCCTATCTATGCAAGATGTTATAAATGATGATCATATCCACATAGCACATACTCCTCCATCTTCCCATGAGATGCTTTCCATGGATGGACACGTAGATGATCTTCATTTAGAACAATATTCCTTTACTCCTGACATTATGACACAAAAAGAATGGGTTATCGATTCCTACAATCAAACAGAGTTTTCAATAGCAGTATCAGATATATCCCAAATTTAGACTAAGGACATGATAAATAAAGATATCCAATAGTATCCACTCAAGGAAATAGGTCAGATAGAACAAGATATTCCAAAGTCAGTAGAGCAGAAAATTCCAAAAACATCATCTACAATGGTCATTTATCAGAGAATGCATTCTAAACAAGAGCTCTCGGAATAGGCGAAATCAAGGAATGAAGGTGCCACTAGCACTATATTGGGGGAAACTTCGTCTCAAGAAAATGTCAACATAGGAAGCATGAAGAATCCTTATGGTGAAACCGATGTCAATACTACAACTAGCCATGTCATGAATCATCATCCACTCATCACCCCATCCATGAGTAGGGACCAACTTCGAAAGAAAGATTTGAATCAAAGTACAAAGAATGTTATCAAAGAAAAAGAAGCTGAGAAGCATAATGAACAAATCAAATACAAATGGATACCAAAAAATACAAAGAAATATCATCCCTATCAAACTCCATCAGTCAAAGAAACTATGGGGAAAAATAAAATAAGGAAAAGTATCCATCAAAGAGGTCCACAAAAGAAAAAGCAGGATTTTCAAGTGACGTACAAAGTGTATCAAGTAGTTGGTCCTAATTCCACACACACTTTTGTATCAACCCATCATTACTCATCTTCCCAAGTTTGGAGAGTGAAAGATTCCAAGCTGTCAACCAATCCATCTTTTATCCCCAAACACACTCCATCCACACCTCCACGCATGATATCCAATTCTCAAATTGACCATGTATTGGCAATGACTCTTCATCATAAGGATTTAGAAGGCACTCTATCGCGATGTGCACACCAAGAAAAAGTCAACTCTAGTATCAATAATGCAACTCAGGAATCTCAAAAGTTGTATTCAAGTGCACGTATCTTGGCAAAGCAGTTTCTTCAAGCAGGATATCGATGGCATATTATGACAGGGGCATCTACATCAGCAACACCTTGTGATTCAGCATGAGCTTAAAATCTTTTGAAAAAATCAAAAAAATAAAATAAAAAAGCAAAAAATCCAAAAAAGGATTGAAAAAAGTAAAGAGAAAAATCATCCTCTAGTGAAAACCATATTGGCAGTGCTTTGGGAAAGACCATGATGAAAACCTGGAAAACAAGTGTCATGTGTAGAATCGAGCATCTACGTGCATCACTTCAGGAGGAAGCATCTCATCCCATTCATAATAAATCCAACATTCCATCCATCTTATCCATAATAAATCCATTTATCCATGAACCATTTATCCAATCCATTTTCATCCATCTGCATACATCATCCAAGTTATCTTGATCTTGATGAAATTTTGGGGCACACTTTACACATGCTTATGGTAAACATCTTGACATGGGTCATTTTCATTGATCTTATCCTATCCAATGTTATCTGAGCCATGAAGCATTATCCAATGAGTATTCTTTATCTGAACACCTTGTCTTATTGCAAGATAATCCATATCCATCCATCCATTCACCTAACCAAGCATCCACACATCGCATTTTGTACATTGCTAGACACTAGGGACAGATATTTAGATCTCACTTTAGGAATAAATCTTGATCTATATCCTCCAACTTATGTGGCAATCTGAACATTGGAAAATGTGAAATCAAATTGGTCAAAGCATTTGTGATCCAAAATCCAAATCACTAGCCCATGGCATATTTTGACAAGAAGATGTTCCTTATCAAGTTTTATCTGCAATCAAACATCGATCCAAACAATCAATATCAATCACATCTAACACACCCTTCAAACATCACATCAAATAATTCGAATAAATTTTGTTCCAAAATCAAGCTTCATCAACCATAATCAGTCAAATCCAATAAAAAAAATCATCATCTTAGAATATCCTTGTGTTGTTTAACACTATCCTTGCATTGTTGTGTATCCTCAACAATGTTATCATCATCAATCCGATTGACATCTCAATCCTTGTGTTGCTTAACACTATCCTTGCATTGTTGTGCATCCTCAACAATGTTATCATCATCAATCCGATCGACATCTCAATCCTTGTGTTGCTTAACACTATCCTTGCATTGTTGTGCATCCTCAACAATGTTATCGTCATCAATCCTAATCAATCAAATCATTGCATTGTTGTGTATCCTCAACAATGTTATCATCATCAATCCATCAATTCGATCAGTCAACCTTAGCTTGGTTTTCAACAAAATCTCAAACAAAGCACTGATATCGTCACACATGTCCATATCCAAATCATCAAAATCGTGTAAAAAATCCAAAAACATCCAAATCATATTAAAATCCAAAAACACTCAAAAAATCATAAAAACATTCAAAATCCGAACTACGCCGTCTCTAAGCTTAAATGTAGGCAAAGCTAATCTTTGATCGTTTCAGACATCAAAACTAAAACATTCAAAACACAAAAAATCCAAAACATTAAAAAACATGTCAAAATCTAAAAACATTCATAAAATCTCAGAAAACCCTAAAACATTTGAAAAATAAAAAAATCAAAACATTTGAAAATCTCAAAAAATACCAAAAACAGCCTCAAAACATTTCAAAAACGTCAAAAACATCAAAATATTTGAAAAAATCCATCTGTCCCATTTCACTTTCACTCAAAATAATCAATCATCCATAATAAACTAATCACCACCTTCATCCTTTGGCAAAACAAATAGAAACAACCACAACAATCAGCAAAAGCAAGCTTCAATCACAAAATCAAAATCGAAACAACAGACCTTTAAAACAAAATCAAACTCTTGATCATTTTCAAACATGTCAATCAACTTTATATCAAAACCCTATCAAACAACTTATCAAACCATCATCATACTATACAATGCATGTCCTAGGATATATCATTCTGACAATGGGCATCATTTTGGATATCACTTTGGATTCTTATCCTATCAAAACACATCCCTTTCGGTCAAGGTATGAAGAACATTGGCTTGTTTGCGTACTTGATCTTTTATTTTGATTTATCTTATTGCGCTCATTCCAAGGACCTCTCGAGGATATCCGAACAAAGGATTTAGATAGATAGGAATGGGGCAACGATCATTATCCTTTCGTCTGTTGTGCTTGTTGGACGTTCTTGTAAAATAACCTGGAGAATACTTACTTTGTTAGGTATGTCCTAGCAAGGTTTTTGTATGTCAAGTGTGAACAAGAATACTCCTATCTATTTGTCGAGTCAAATTTCATCGCACTAGGTACAACGCCATCCTGGTTCTTTATACCTTGATGCATCGTGCTTATGTGTGTTATCAAACATAAGGTAAGTATCCCTTTTAAAATCCCAATCCTTGATAAGCAAATCATTCAATTTTCATCATCCATTTATCATCATCATCTATCATCATCATCTTCTCTCATAAAGTCAGCTTGTTGGAACCTCTTGTCATCATCTAATTTCTTCTTTTCACACTAACATCACTAATGCATCCATCATGCATCTATCTTGCATCCATTTTGCATCCACGAACCATCAGTATTCTACATATCATCCCACATGCATGTTCATCATCATAATATAAATCTGTTAGTCTAAGCATCTACATAAATCATACATTTGCATAATCATAACATATCACATCATTCATCTCATCCATCTCACATCATATCATCATTTAAGTTGTTTAGGATAATATAGATTTTTTATTCTAAGCATCTTAAAATCATCTCATTTGCATAACCATCCAGTTTGAACCTCTTTATTGCGAGATTGACCTTCAAATAGAATCTCTTCGCTTGATCTCTTGATTGGACAATGTACTAGTGTACTTCTTTCCGCTGGGGCAACCGAAAAAATTAGATTTTTTTTTAATTTTGATTGCTTCAAGTTTATTCTTTGAGCCAACACAACAAGTACATTGCTTCAAAGAGGGGAAAAATGTAGACATGCAAAATTAGCATTATGCACTTAGTTCATATTCATCCGCTCATAAAATTAATCAAGTTCATTAAATCCATTCATTAGGCAAATCATGTTCATTTAATCTCTAAAGATTATCCACTTAAATTGAATAAATTAACTTTCTTTAATTTAATCCTATCATTTCCTCTTTGATTAAATAAATCAAGACTCTAAAAGTCATATTTCTCCCTCTTGATTTAAATAAATCAAAGAAATCAAGTCAAATTGGTCAAAATAAACTAATCATCATCTAGGCCAATCTAATCCTAATTAAACTAATCTAACCACCCGTCACATCCTCTAGCTTTTCCCACTTGCATCCATAAATCATTTTAATTCATTTATAAAATCAGCATTTTCCATCAACATGGCATCTTTGAGGAATATTCCCTCAAGTTTGAATTCAAAAGGCAAGTTGAAATGTACATCCAACAAGGCATTTAATAAGTCTTACATCTCTTTCATATCCCCCACTCAACATTTATTTCACAATTTTAAATTTGAAAGTCTTACATGTCTCTTTCATGTCCCCCACTCAACATTTATTTCACAATTTTAAATTTGAAATCTCCCTCTCCTTTGCACATTGGCCAAAATGTGTTCATCCTCCAACCTATCACAATTTGACAAGTGGCTTCATCTCTTTGGTCAAATATTTATCCCACATTGCTCTCTCATAAGCATTCTTTCAACTTGAGAATCTTTAAAAAGATGCATCATTCTTCAACAAATCCTACACCACTCCACAATCTCATACACAAATGCATCATTGTCATTTGAATCCATATCATATCTTCTTAGCATTCCATATCATATTCAAATCATTTTAACATTTAGCTTATCTAAAGGGGTTGGGAAAGGGATATTTTCCACAATAGCACCAATGCCCCCATAAGATCAAGTGTTTGTCTTGTTTTAGAATAGGGATAGTTATCTTTGTTTGTATTTGCTCAATTATATCATCTTTTTCCTTGTTTTTTCAACAATGCAAATGGATTTTATGGGGAACTCTTGTTTTAACCTTGCATTTTGATCTATTAATGTGATTGTTTGTTTCTTCCATGCAAGTTTGGAAAGGGGTTCATAGTAGTACAAAGGTGTGATTCTATTGAAGCACACCTAGATAGATTGGGCTCTCGTACTAGAGACGGGTTATTGATTATATGACATTTTTTCGATGGCGCCCGTGGCTAGAAATTCCACCATGGTATGATGATGTACAATAGTTGTACTTTTCCATGAAGATTCGGTATATGCAGGCTCACTAGCACACCATTATTGAGTGATATTTATCAGACATGGTGGCTTGACAGTTTAGGGAGGTCCAAGACAGACCAAATGATGCTTACAGGGCCATTTTTGCTAGGTGAGCTTGAGAGGTTCCCACATGGGGACTGACCAATCTAGCTCCCAAGGAAGTTGAGAGCTTCAAACAGTTAGCGGCTCAATCATGTGCCTATGATTAGGGTTAGGAAATATCATAGGCTACACCTACTTACAATGCTTGGTTCGCACCTCCACGATGTTTGATAGATCTAGTGAGTGTTCCTCCATGAGGGAGACCTAGAGGCAGGGGGCCAGAGGTAGAAGACAGGGTCAAGGCGGCCAAGATGGCTAGGATGGGTAGGTTTCAAGGGCTACACCAATTGGACAGTAACCTCCTCAGTAGCTTGTAGTTGTACAATAGCGGGCAACGTCACTGCCACCACCAAATGCTAGGGATGCTCAGATATAGCAATTGCAGTAGCAATTGCAGATTTTGACAGGTGAGCAAGATCAAGCCAGCCAGCAAGTTTTGGCTATTATTGGTGAGCAAGACTAGGCATGGCAGTATTTTTTCGAGGTCACAACTGAGACAGATCAGGCATTATAGTGAGTACAAGTCATGATCGTAGAGAGGGATCAAGAGGTTGCTCGGTGCTAGTAGATAGAGGCTATGATGGTGCCCACACAGGGTAGGACCATTTCATCTAGATTATATAGAGAGTTTGTCATAGAGGCCACATATTATAGGCAGCATTACCACCGAGATGTACCGTAGGCATTTAGATAACTTGATTTTTTGCAGCGCAATGATGCACAACTGAGAGTTGAGGATAAGCTTGAGAGGTAGGTTGGAGAGAGTTCCAGCCATCAAAGCTAGCTTTTATATATATACACTTCTTTGAATTTTTTCCCCATTCTTTACGAGAGATATATATGTTCATGGGCTTCTTTTTTATAGCCTTGTGGATATTGTACTTATGATATACATACACTAATCCAAATTTTGTACCATGACATTCATTTTTTGATATATATATGATATGGATATGGATTATATATGATGTGATTTTTTCACTTTATTTCATGTTTATGAATGCATATGATATGATATGCTTATAGTTGATCATGTATGGATGCACTTTATTTTTTCCTATGTGATATGCGATGATATGTGATGCATGGATACAAATGTTATGGATACATTTCTTTTTTTCTATTTTCTATGCATTTTATGATGATGATCATGTATGCATATGGATGTATGGATGTAAATTTTTATGATATGCAACAATTTAAGATGCTTATCTTGTTGGAATTATGGATCTTTCTACCAAGGGTAGGAAAGTTTACAGAGACAAGGAGTCAAATGTTTCTTTGGAGATTTTCTTCAAGGAAGATGAAAGGAATAGATTGGAGAGGGCTAAATGTGGGGGTTACTATTGCAGCTCTATTAAGGTGATTTTGGGCAACATTTTTGAAGAAATCATGAGGTAATTTGTGCTCGATGGACATTTCTTTGTTTTATCTACATATCATTTTTTTCTTTTCAACCATTTCAGGCATAAGAAAATGGTCTCCTTTCCTTTTTATTTGCTTGCTTCCATGTAATGTGGTCTTAGAGATCATAGGAATAATCCTAAGAACCTTGTTCTTCATGTGGGTAGATTATCCTCCTTATTTTTGAATATGTTAAGTCCTACATTTTTCTTGATCAACCTAAGAGGGTTACTAAGGGTTGGTAGAAGAAGCTTGATTTGGAATATGAAATTGGGTTTGATTTGGGTTCTACTAATGAGTAATATGAGACTGGTTCAGATGCCTCCATGGAAGTGTATTTGGAGCCTCCTGCTCCTTTTGAGGAAAAGAGTGTTAAGAAAGGAAAAAGTCCTAAAACCCCTATCTCTAATAATTATGAAACATGTAGTGAATAGGTGGTTTTTGGTCTAAAGAAAGGGAAGAAAATTATTGTCGGGGACAAGGTTAGGAAACCCCCATTGTATGGTTTGAAGAGGAAGTTGGGTTGAAAATATGGGAGCACCCAGAAGAAGGCTAAGTGAAACAACAACCTCAACCAAGAGGAGTCTATTAGTATTGGTGTTGATTCCCCCATCATTGAGCCTCTTAAGGATGTTGGTGGTCAGGACAAGGTGGATTTGTAGGAACATGTTTTGAAGGTGCAAGATAAAGGGATGGGTGTGGTTGAATAAATTGAAAGCTATCTTCACAAGATTAAGGTGTTGGTTGCTAGCCAGAAAGGGAAGGATGTCCTTGAAAGTGAAAATCCTAGCAGGGATTCCCTAGAGGATTGGGCAGATGATAAGGATGTCTTCAACTGCAACTAGGAGGAGTTACCCAATGTGTGGGGGTTGGTGAAAGATGACTCTTTAAATCTCTTTATTCTTTTTAAGTGGTTTTCAATGAATTGAGTCTCACCAATGTGAAGGTATGTGGTCTGGTTAGTAAAGTTGGGGAGTCCTCTAATCCTTTGGAGCCTTCTTTACAGGTTTAAATCAATCAACTTTTTGATGAGATGCAAATCATTACTGACAAGATGTTGAAGTTGAAACAAGATTTTGAAATGAGCATTGTGGCTCTTGAAGAAAAGTTGCAATGGGCATCTAATCCATTGGACAAGGTTGTGGATGTTAGCAAGTCCAGCATGAAAAATTAAGCTAAGGTTCTATGCTTTCTCAATGAGAAGGTGAGGTAGTGGATGGAGAAAGTGTTAGGTGGGAAGGATATTGTTGGTAATATGGTTGGCCTTCCTAGTGTTTTGATTAGAGAGGTTAGTGATAAGGATCCTTGTACTAGGAATCATAATAAAGATAAGTTGAATGTTGGGATTCTTTCCAAGGAGATCACTGAGGTGATGGAAGTGCACCAAAAGATTATTGACAATGATGTGAATGCAAATGATATTTTAAAGAATATGTAGTCTTTATTGTTTTTTCTCCTCTTTTCTTGCAACTTTTTTTCTTTTGGTTTGTTGCTTGTTGGCTACTTGTTGATTTTCATGCTTTTCTTTTGATGCAACATTCTTTTTTGTAAAGGGTTTCGGGGCCCCTTCAAAACATGTTTTACCTCTAATCAAATATAATTCAACAATATTAGTAACACCTTAACCAAATTGAAAATAGTCAAATATAAATCAAGGAACATGCATGCACAAGATAACACCATATTTACATGGAAAAACCAAATTGAGAGCTAACACCCAATATAAGAAGCTCACTACTTACAAAATTTATAATAAGGATCACTACCAATGACTTGCAAGCTAAGGCACACAACCTTAGGGAAGATATAGAGGAATTTCATACTAAAGAACACAACTCCAAGGAAAGATACAAGTACCTAATGAGACTCACTATCTCAGAGTAGGATACATGAAGATATAAAAATTTACAACATATGTCAACAATACACTTTATTGGTTGAGGCATTAAAGAACATTTGATCAATATTCCACATAGTTTCACACTACTTCTACATGATATTCAATTAATTCCATACTCATTCATATTAAAACTGATTTGATCTTCCATTTATATCCTGTGTAAGATCTCAAAACATCAATTAGATTGACCAAAATAGGAGATCAAAAATAATCTCAACAAGTCAACCATAAAACATCAATGTAATACAAAGAGGTCCTATCCTATAGATAGAGAGGACCAAAAAAATTTATTACATCTTCCAATCTAATCTAAAACACGACATACATTGTCACACAACACCCCAAGTTAGCAATAAGGAAACATATAGATGAAATGTGTGGAACATTACTAGTTGGCCCAAAAAAATAACTTCCATTTGAATTTACTCAATGCAGATCATAGCAAGATAGGAAAAGACCCAAATACAACTTAATAAAACCTCCAATATTGGCATAGACTCCTAAGAACATAGCACAAGCGAGAGAACAAGCTTTGTCAACCAGATATCTACAAGCTTCCAAAAAACTAACTCAAAACATCAAGTGACACAAAAGAGATAAACCAATGATTTTTGGACCATAGAGAGATTTTCCATGAACTAAAAATACTTCCATATCCTCCTTTCACACTCTCATTCCAAAAGCATCTAGTTCACACCACATAGAAAGATAACACTTTATCCAGGAAACTAGAAGACATAGTGATGAGATAAAATATTGAAAAATCAACTTGTGATAAACATCATCACTTGAAAGCTAAACTAAGACACTATACAAAAACTCTAAGAACATCCACCAAGATGTAGGAGTAGAAACATAAATGCAAAGAAATGTGGAGAATTTTTTTGATGAGTCTATACAAGAAGTCAGACTACTAACACACTGCAATTACTAGAGACCTCCTTGATAACACTAGTGACCTGAAAAATATAGGAGTGCAACATCCACAAAACATAGACACTAAATCACAAAAAAAAATATCATATCTTCAACATAGGAGGAATGCACAACATTCTCCCAAATAATATTCACAACAACTTCTTGCAATAGAAACTTCACCAACATCCAGATATTGGAAACTCCATAAAACAACACATACTTTCTCAATAACAATAGGAGAGATCATAGAACAAGTTAGAAACCATCAACAAAATATCCCCAACATCAGAATTACTTATAATCCTCATCTTAATGCTTCTAGTTCTCATCTTAATTCTTCTAATCCTCATCTTAATAAATCATGATGATATCATCTTTGCTGACAACAACCACACTTAATACTAATTCAATTTACATCAAACAAGGCATGAAATCCAACCATGAATAATAGTAACATCAATGAAAACCACCTTAACATATGTGAAAGAATTTTATCAACATCAACCACATAAATGACAACCACCAAACTATATGTTGATATTAATGACAACTATATCAACCACAGGAAACATATGTGCAATAATCTCCCCTTTTGGCATTGATGGCAACACACACCCACTCATTATTCCCCTTTGATATCAAAGACAAAGGTAAAAATTTCTTCAAAAATAGAAACATTAGGTCATTCTCAACAACTACACTTTTCCTTCATTCTCCTTTATCAAAAACATCCAACCAAATACCTACTCCACTTTTCTTAGCAGATGAAAGGTTACACCTTAGGGAACATCACACTTAACATCACCACCAAGAGAGAACTAGACATGGAATATAAGACTCGCACCTTAGGTAATATCATATGTCATGAAAGGTCACACTCTTAGAGGACATCAAGCCTTTAGAATCACCACAAAGGAGACACTCACATGGATTAAGAAGGTCACACTTTAGTTGACAAGGTCTCACTTCCTAGGAGATATGTATGCTATATCACTAAGAAGGGACTATTTCTTATGCAAACAATAAGAGGGGGACTATATGCTCCCCCTTAAAATTTTAGTTTACTTGCTACACTAACATTTTAAGGAGATACAAAAGGTATCTCTTGCTAGAAGGAATATACATAACACAAGGCTATCCAACCACTTGGCCCCCAAGTGTGAAGACAAAAGGTGAGCTAAAAATGGACGATGGTATGTTTCTCCTCGAAAAAAGGAAATAGGATTACATAAAGCCAATTTTATACCCCCATGCATGGTAGTGAGTGTATTATGATACTAAAACTACCACATTGAAAGGAGAAACAACTAACACTATTTGTTGTGGTTAAGTGAACGTATTTTTGACATTTTTTAAGGACAATAACCATGACCTTTTTTTGTTTCTTGTGTATTGGTTTCTATAGGGACACAAATACCTTGTTATTTTACACCACATGCTCTTTTCCATTATAGAAAAATTATTTCAAAAGTTGGTAAAATCTTCCATAAAGTGTTTCCATTTCTTTCGAACAAGGCGGTTTTTCATGACCATCTTTAGCATATGTAGATGTGTAATTTATGTTTCCCAGTTTGTTAGAAGTTGTCAAAATAGATGATGTTGATGACTTAATGATATATTGTGTTGATATCATTGTGACTTCTTTCTCTTTTCTTGATTTTGATTGTGTGATAAATGTAGGCACAAAATCTAATGATCCCCATTCATCATCCAACAACTTTGTCACTTATAAAACACACTTGTCTTTGTCCTCAACTTGTAAAGGTTCCACTAAATTGTAGTCGGTGTCAATATTCTAACAGGATTCGTTGTTCCTATTTCAATTTGTAAAAACATCTAGACTAAGGATCAAGATTTATTGTGTAAGCCTTTTTTGTAAGTGTAGTTCATTAAATGATTAAGCCTTGAAGGCACTCCATTCATTTCATGAATCCATGGTCTACCCAAGAGAAGATTCTATGAAATATCATGAACCATGAAATGGATAAGATTTTTTAACATCACCTTACCAACCTTGACAAGGGTGATCCCACAATACTAGCTTACAATTTTTGGCCAAACTCGACATTGAACTAAATTTTAACCAAATCTTCACTTTCGAGTACCTATAGCTGCTAAGCCATGAGGAATTTGAAGATGATGCAAACTAGTGATTTGTGAAATTTTTTCTATAGATTCTAAATATATATTTAAAAAATAATAATTGAATTAGATTGCATTTCTTTTTCCATCTCCTTCAAAAACTACTTTTAGCAATAGACACTGTTTTTAAAGAGTGATGCTTGCCGTAAATAACATAACTTTTTTTCTATGAAGGATAAAATTATGTTTTTTTTGAATTTAGCTTTCTAACTATGGTATCTAGCATGTTCACTTGGTTTCATAGTGTTTTATTTAATTGTTTTTCTTAATAAAGTTTTGAAGTCAAACCAATACAATTTAGACATAAGCGTACCATAAACAACATAACTTTTTATGTATGTATCGAAATTAAACTTTTTTTTTACTAGATCAAGGACATCAATACCTAGCACAAACATATTTTTCAAAAAAAAATTGATAATCTACTATTTTTCCACATGTGCAAAACAAAGAGCTTGATTTTTGGTGAAAAACCTACATTCACAAGAAATAAAAAATAAATATAATAATCAAATTAAATATATTTAAAATTATACTATTTGGGAAGATTATAATAAGGAATGCATAGTTAATAAAATAAATTTTAAATGAATTCATTTGATCCCCCAAGAGATAAATTAAAAGTGGTTTTTATTAGCATTTTGATAGGTGTAAAGGAGACTTTGTTATAGGTATGGTTTAAAACTAGTGGGGTTCTATCCAAGAGGTTTTTATCTAAGGTGGTTTAATCAAACCCTCTTCAATTGGAATATTTTAAATGGAACTTTTAAAGTCTTAAATCATTATATTTTCTAAAAATATGTGATTTCAGCAAAAATCAAGATGTCCCAAAAAATGTAATAAACCACTACTATGGGATCACCCACAAGTAATGTTATCACACCAAGCGATTATTTTCCCACATTGTTAAAACCATGAATAAATAAATAAGCTAGTTGAATGCTAGTCTTATTTACTTTTATTCTATCCAAAAGGTTTACACTATAAACATTAATCCTTGAACAATTGTCAACAAGGGTAAGCCTGATCCCAAACTTGTTAATAACAACCAATATCATCAAAGCATCATATTTTTTGTGTTTCCAAAGGGGGTAACTCATTTTGATGAAAGACAATTTACATACTACGTGAACTCATATTCTCGATCAAAGCTACCATCATTTGGTTGCAGGATGATAAATTTTTATTAAAAAAATTGAAGCATGTTATGATACAAAGGTGATGTTTGGATGAGATCCCACGAGGATACATTAGAGGAGTGTTGCAATGTTTATTAACAAGATCAAATTCCTTACCAGTATGTTGTGGAATGTTAAGTGTGGGTGGGAGATATGGTTGAGTAAATGGAATGGACATTGGAGTTTGTTTTGGTTGCTTATTTTTTCTAGTGTTATTGGAGTTTGTTTTGGTTGCTTATTTTTTCTAGTATAATTTTGTGAAAAATGATTACTAATAAGTTGTTTAGAAAATCTTAGGATATCGTTGTGAGGTTTAGGAGGTCTGATAATGAGAACTGATTTAGAAGGTCCGATAATTACATGACTTTTAGTAGGTCCAAAAGGAGTTTTAGGAGGTCCAATAATTAGAGGACTCTTAGGAGGTCCAAAAGGAGTTTTAGGAGTTCCAATAATTAGAGGAATCTTAGGAGGTCCAAAAGGAGTTTTAGGAGATCCAATAATCATGGGAGATCTAATGGCCAATTATTCATTCTAACCTTAACATATTTGACTTCTTGTTGATTATCTTCTATCAAGGGGGGGTTCTAAGGTGACCTTAGAATCTTCATCTAAGCATTCCATGTTACTATCTTTTGAAAGAAATGTATCAATGTTTTATCCTCTTGTCCAACAATAACTTCCCAAGTAGGAGAGGTGGGGGGAGAGAAACAAACTAGATTCTCATCATGCTCAATGATTGGATATTCTAACACCAAGATACCTTCTTCACAAATAAGAGAGATGTGAAGAGAAGGGCAAACATGATTGTCAAAAATTGTATCCTATTACACCAAAACATTCTCACAAATGGGAGAGACATTGGGAGATGAATGAAAATTAGGAAAAGTGATATTAATAAATATGTTAATGATTTCATTCTCACACCAAAATACCCTCACAATCAAGAGGGATATTAGGAGAGTGACTAACATGCTTGTTAATGGTTTCATTTCATTTCGTCAAATTATGATCATAAGTAGGGAGATTACAATTATACAAGCCATGTGCTACCCTATGAAAACCATATGTTTGAAAAGAAAATATGTTTGTACTTGCCTTATGCATTAAATGATCAAAATCAGATAATTTTCTAAATAGAATTGAAAAAAAGACATCAAATCTAGATAAGGACACTAAGAGATGTTTTCCATAGAAATTTAAGCCAAAAATATCTGGACAGAGGCACCCAAGGGCATCTAAGTCTTGGACAGGGGTGCTAAAATTTCAGATTTTCACTATGCAAAGCACTGCTAAAGATTTTTGGGTTTGTTTGCACACAAGTTGAACAATTGATAATTTTCTATATTTTTCCTAATTTAAGGAAATGTACTTCAAAATAAAATTATACAACAAAGTTGAAAATGTTTTGACTAGTTTTGAATGTAAATTTTAGATCTGAAATACAATAATTGACTCACTCTAGGATGCAAAAACCTAGAAATAATGATTTTTGGTGAAATTTTGAAATCAAACAATGCACTTTCTTTCACTTTTATGAACTATATGCAAGATGTGCATAAAAATATGCAGTTATGCATTCCAATTATGGGATTTACAACCACAAACAAACTAAGCAAACAAAGACAAAAATATGCTAAAAAGTTGGATAATGCAAGTGTACAAGAACATAGGCACCCAGGGGCATCTGAGTCCTTGATAGGGATTTTTAAAATTCAAAAATTGACTATTTTAGTTGTTGTTTAATATTTTTATTTCTATCTGCAAATAGGTTTGATAGTGACTGTTTTTCCAAAATTTCTTTAATTTAAGACAATGTGATTCAAATGCAACTATGTAATAATAAAGGATAATTTTAAATAAAAAATTTAGATCTAATATGCAATAATTGATTGAATTGAAGATGAAAAATTCTGAGAATGATGATTTCATACAATTTTGAAACAAAACTATGCAAAAAAATTCTCTTCTTTTTTGACCTAAATGAAAGATGCCTAAATGAATGCAATGAACAATTTTTTAATGTAATGACCTAATGAATGCAATTTGAATGTATATCTAATCTAAATAAATGAAAAAAACCTTAATTCAAGTAATGATCCAATATACGATATAAAAAATTTGAATTTTTATGGCTTTTATGATGTAAAATGAAACCCTAAATGGAAAATGTGAAAAAATACAATGCAAAACCTAGATCTAGGGTTTGAAAGACTTCCAATTTAAAAAAAAATTATGATGTTAACATGTCAGGTTCACCAAAATGTAACATAGAAAAAGGTGGTCCTAAAGTTAAATGTGTAAAACACTAGGATCAATTTGTCTTTTCTCAGAGGTACATTATGATGTAAATCAACAAGGTGTACAGATTGACTTTCAACAATGAAAGTGAGTTAATGATACTTGGACCTACATTCGTAAGGCCTTGAGAATGGATTGGAATGGATTTGAATTGATTGAAATAAATTAACCTAATTATACTATGTGCCCTAACACTAAAATTGTAGGAATCCCACAGCTAATAAATAGAAATAGTCAATTGCAGGCAGATGTAGGAAGTGCAGGGGACTATGTACCTACCCAAAAAATTGCTATTGAGTTGAATAGGATGAATTATACACCCAATGGTGAATGAGTATTTGATAGAGGGTCTTTAGATCAACTTTTGAGGTCCTTTGGTTGTAGATATGAGACTCTTTTTTTGTCTCGTAAAGAGTTTGGAACACTAACAGATAATTTTATATGTGATTTTTTGTGTCTTAACAAGATTTATGGATTTGAATGCAATGATAGACAACTTATCTTCAATCTTTCTTCAATCCTATTCAAACCTAAAAATTTCACATTCAAAGAGGGAAAATGTTGGGACATTTAGGGGCTTGCCTTTATCAAACCCCATGTAAGTGTTTCCACTTCCATAATAAAAATGTCAATGATAAATGAAAAATTGAAAGAAGGAATGGTGAAATCACAAGGTTTTGCAACTCACCACACTTTAATGGCTTCCTTGAAGGAATAAAGTCATACACATCACCTCAAGGTCTTGGATCTTGCTTGCTTGAATGCTTGAATTCTTTGGATACCTATAACAAGGGTTAGCCTTCACAAAATAATAATAACATGACAACATGAACTCACATACACTTTGACATTATGTTTGGATCTTGAATTGCTGCAAAAAAAGTACTAAAACATCGCTCTTGACTTGCTCCTGAGAATAGTATTTTCTCTTTAATTGTGGTTCTAGTTTCAAATGGTGAAAAGACTAGGTATTTATGCTAATTTCCTGAAAAATTAAATTCCAAAAGTTGACACTTGAAATTTTAATTTTGAATGTTAAAACACCAACACCGACATGTCCAAAATTGGGTCTTGGCTAAGAAGTGGGACCTATACGCCCAAGGGTGTATTGGTCCTAGCCCTAATTTCTAGGACATTTAGAGTCAGGGGAAAAATAACAACTGGTTGCATTGTTCAATGTTTACAATTTCTTGAAAAGTGGTACAAATGGGCTCCATAATGCATAATTTTAAAATATTATGGGGCCAATTAGGCTCAATAATTTAGTAGGAACAAAACATAGTGTAAAATTGTCAAGGGTGACAATTTTCTATGCTACAACTCATTGAAATTTGGATTCTTCCTTTAATCACAAATTAACATAAGTATGTCATTTTTCATCATGATTAGAATTTATATATTTCAGCACAGAAGGTTTTAATAACACCCCTACAAGATCAATCTATTGATTATATTTCTAAGCATATTTTATAGCTTAAATAAACTAGGGTTTTATTTTTACTTTTATTAGTTCCTTTATATGCCATAAAACACGTGTATTATTAATTTTTTATTTTATAATCTACTCATTTAAATTTTAAAAGATATATATAATATTTTTGTAAACTTCATTTATTACACATTGAAAAAATGGTGTAAGTTATGTGACTTTCATAATCTTTTGATTAGCATTTTAGGATGCATCTAATTTAAAAATCACATAAAATAAAACTATTTGATAAAAAAATATAGCTTGTACAATATAATTTTAACTATCTTTTGGCCAACTAATTTAAAAAAATACTTAATGAAAAAAAAAAAGATGGTACACACTAAAAAATGTTATTTTTAGTATTATAAAAATAAGATTACTTTTGTGTGCACCCAATATTTGACCCTCTTAATATTAACCATATTTTAAAATCCCTAGTGGTTTAGAAGCTAGATTTAGAGTGCTACAATTATTCTTTTTTTCATAACTCCAAATTTTAAGTGTACACCTCTTGATTTCCTTATCAAAGTTTAAGATTGTTGATTAAAGAAAAAAATGACTAGTTATGACTCTCTTTTGATCCTCTATTTCACTACACTTAACCCCAAAAATAAAAAGATAAAATATATTGAAGATTTATATTTTATTTAGTGGATCACAAAAGTATAATTGTAATAAATATCTACAAGTAATCATGCATATAAAAATTTATTCTTTACCATTCACATGGTGAGAAGGTGCATCCTCAAAGCTAAAGTTTAGAGTGTATAACATGATTTTCACACTAAGAATTTAAAATTTTAGACTAGAACCTAATATATCAGAAGATTGTTGACATTGAAATAAAGTAAAACAAAAATAAAATTAGATTATAGCAAGACATTGTAGCATGAGTAGTAATAATTAATATTATAATTGTATGCAAAAATTTAATTCATATACTTTTTCTTATAACTAGGAACCTTTTATAATTATTAAAACATAAAACACAACTTAATAAGCACATCATTACCAATGAGAAAATTATTTCATCTCATGAGACAATATTTTGTAAATAATTTAGATTATAATAACATATGGTTCAAGTTTGACCCTTTGAATTTATAGATTGACAAAGGTTGTTTTGTCAAACATCTCAATTATTATGGTTTATAGATGCTTGAATCCTCCCAAATGGGAAAAATAAAAAGAGAATGGATTCAAACCTTCAAAGACTTGTAACATTTAGGAAGTTGGGTAGAAAACTTTCAAACAATTGAATTATAAATAATAGAGGTTTATGAGGTCCAATATATTTGTGGGATATAAAGCAATAATTTCTTATAAAAAATTTATCAACAAGGTGGCATTGGTACAATCTTCATGTTTATGTAACCATTGGCCAAAATGTGTTTCACTACACTTCTTTAAAAAAAAAATTACTACCTCAACCCTCCCAATTATAGGACCCAATTGAGCCCATATTACTAACCTCTTTTTTAATAAATATTATAAATACTAACATTTAAGCATATATAGATCATTACATACTATTCTAACATACAATAATAAATATAGCAATTAGGAAGCAACATAATTATAGTTCAAACAAAGTAATCAACATGCAAATTTTATATTAAATTATGCATTTGATCAATTCAAGCAACAAACAAACCCACATTAAATTTTTGAAATAATAAAGAAATATTTAAGGATAGATGTTTAACCCTTAATTTTTATAATTATATGAAATCAAGAAACCTAATTTCAATGAGGAAGTCATAAGTTGGCCTAATATATCCAACATGACTATGATATAATTAAAAATAATTAAGATTGTTTAAACCATAGTATTAAATGGCAAAGCTGAAATAAAGAAATATTTATTAACTATTTTCTAATATACAAAAAAGTTTAAATAAAGACTAATTAATGCCAAAAGTTGACTATATGAGAGAAAATTATTTTAAAAGTACAATATGATATGAAAAAACCAATAAAATAAATGAAATTATATTCCAAAGGAACTAGCTTATACGTAGACCTATGAGGGATGCGACAGAGTATGCTTGAGCAACAAGAAAATTGTATGACCTAAATGGCATCCAAGAAACACTAGTATTTAGAGTTTCCTATTGTAAATCCTATAAACCCATTCAAATTGAAATGGGAAATACATAAATCATATTTCTTGGTATTATAAATCAAATATTTTATTTATTTAAATTTATGTTTTCATTCTCTTATTTCTTACCGTTCTCATATATTTATTTCAAAATTTTGAAATATCAAGCATTAACTAAACAATTATGTGTGTGTATTTTTTTTCTTTTGTTTTTTTGTTTTTGATTAAGCATTGATTTTGAAAGGGCCTTGATCCCTTCTACAACAAAGGATATAACAAAAAAAGTGTACAACTGGGAAAAACCACCTGGAAGAACAAATTGGCAGACATAGCAACTAGTCAAGAATAGTAGGACAAAATAGACCAATGGCAAGAATAGAGCCATCAAACAAAATAGAGACAACCAAACAGAGAAATAGTTTAAGCACTAGAGCTTGAAACCAAAAAATTTTCTTTCAAAGGCAACTCATCAAATATTTTTGTAGGAGTACATTTCTTTTTCCTTTACACAACTGTCCAAGGACTATCAGAAATTAAATTAGAAACAAAATCAAGAGGATCCTTAGGGGAGGCATCACTCACCATAGAGGGAACAACCAAGTGTTGAACCAGAACTATAGAAGCTACCAAAGAGACAATACCATTAGCAACATGAGCCAAAGAGGCACAAGCCTCAGAGGAGGCAACACACATAGCAGATGGAACATCCTTATCAAGGGAAGTAGCACACATATCATGTAGAGCATCCAAATTCTGAACAAACAAAGCCACCAAAGGAGTGGCACTGTCAACAGCAGTAAACTTTTGTAAAGAAGGAGAAGGAGGCTCCTCACTATCAGAAGAAGAATCAGCATTAGGGAACACTATTAAATTCTCACAAAGAGCATTCTTCCACCAAGTGGAAGAGGAAACAAGATGAGCCCCATGAGAAAAATCACAAGCCAGATGTCCAGTAGCAAAACAACATTAGCAACGAAGAGGAATACCTTCATAATCCACTAGCTAAGACCAAGACCATCCATTAACCTAGAGCACCACCTCTCCTGGTAAAGCCTAAGATAATTCAATTTCCACCAAAATCCTTACAAAGGAGGTGAGTAAAATTCTTGGAAGCAATATCAACTTTCAAAAATCTACCAAAGTATTTCCAATGTCCTCAAAAGCAGAGGAGCACCAAAACTGTAAGGGGAGATACAACAATCTCACCCAAACAAGCAAAACATTAGTGGGCACCTTCAAGGGGTTGAAGGTATGAGCCCAAGGCCTCATGGACAAGGGGTGAGTCCCATTCCCACAATCCATGATCTAAAATATCATGTCTATCTTTAGAAGAGCAGAAGTTAACTACAAAAAACCCTCTAGCAAAAGGATAAATCTCCATCCTACCTTCCAACAATAGAGACCAGTGGTTGGAAATCCAAAGATGCAACTCGGAGAGGGGAGGCCACCAGTGGCAAAACCTACAAATAAGGGAAGTATTTAAATAATCTTTTCTTTTTTTTATAATGGGAAACATGTAAATATGAATTTAACAATGATATGAATGTAATTATAGAAATATAACTATAATTTTGAATGTGTACAAAGAAACCAATGAAGTATCCATTTAAATATGGCAATAACATTATCAAAATTTTGTAAATAAATTATTCATGGTTTCCAAGTGCATGAATGACATTCTTCTATGTTCTCTCCTAAACGTACAATCCTCCTTGTGTGACTCATAAAGATTTTTTATGTAGTCAATTTATTCCAGCTGAATAGGTAGAGAAGAATTGCATAAGTTATTAACATGGTTGAGTGATTTAAGGAGATCTCTACATTTAGACAACATGTAAGAACATAGATGTGTTGAACAATGCTTATTGTCTCAAAAATAGTAGACTACAATGGAGAAGGAGAACACTGATAATGCAACAAATATATGGAATTTAAAGTCCTCCATACCATTATTTTTTGTTTAGTATTTGACTACTTCATGTTACTTTTATTTTTTATTTGAATATGGTTCAATATCAATCGTCAAAATCCATTACTAGCCTATAAATGTCTTACAAACTCCAATGATTACATTTAAATGTCGATATTACTAATAGCATTGTTCATAAGATCACCATTACTCTATGTTGAAGGGGCCCACTATACCACATCAACCAACACAATGGGAATCCCCTACCTTGGCCGAACCTCGAGCTGAAAGATATCCCTTATATCCATTCCGCAACTCCGCACACAATATCGGTAACACCAGAAAAATGAACTCCACAATATTGAAAACACCACGCATACGCCATTTGTATTTCAAGTCCACCAGCACACCCGCCTTGCAAGAATTACAGCTATAGCATAGTTGATCCTCATCATTATTCCATCTGCTACAGTCCTTGTCTGTTGAGTTGCCAGCTGTGGAAATCCAATAAGTGACGTTCACAAATAAAAAATTGCATGACATCGGAGGCTTGCAGCAACCGGACTACAAAATTTCTATTCAAATTTCACATTTTCACATATTATTAGTACAGAAAGAAAACAAAATCACAGTATCCATTAGATGAAAGAAGCAGGGAGCTCAAATACTCCACAATTCGAATATTAAAAAATAAGATAAAAAAAGAAACCTAAGTGAGAATTACTTCAGTTGGGGATAAATATTTTTTGTAGAACTCCTCTGGGGCTTCATTGATCGAACCATAAGTTAGGCTCTTGCATTCTTCGGCGTCCTGAAGGCGGCTCTTAATTTCGATCCAGTTGCTGCTCTTCTCCACTCTCTTCTACAACCAGTTTGAGTAGTCTCCCAGCTGGTATTTTTTGTACCCTCTATCAAAAATGACCCGTCTGGCGCCCTTGTTGGTCACCACGAAGGTGAAGACAATTAAGAAGATAGTGAAGCAGAACCAGAGTAGAATGAGATAACAAGAGCAGCCATGCGACTCTGTGGCGGATAGCCGACATAACCATTATAACAAAATAGACTCCGGCGGTACTCATGCTAGATTATATTTGTAACGAAAGAGATATATCAAAAAATAATAACATTCTTACACAGCTGATTGAAAGGCAGAGAAAAAATAGAGTGCTCGAACTCTGCGATAGAGTTTACAGCAGCTAAACAAAAGTAAACAGAAGTAAAAACTAACGCAAGTCTCGATCTATTCGCAGATAGAACAGCAGAATATCTTAACTAAACTCTAATCTATTTTTAGTTATAACTACAACTGCTCATACAGAAAATGCAAACTGAAGTTTTCTCCTCATGCATACGCCTATTCAACACCTAAAACAATGCAAGACAACAAACTGAAGTTCAATCCTCTAGTTATGCAATATTTTTAAGAAAAACTTGTGCAATGACATACGACGCTAAATTTCACTTCTTTGTCCAACCAAAGTTTGTCTTTCAGATATTTTTGCAAATTTATGAGCTTCGTCTTAATTTAGAAAACTAAATAGAATTAGAAGGGAAAACAATTAAGTAAACTACTAATGCAATTCCAAACGTAAAATAATCCAACTATAAGTGCATAATATGCATGGTTCCAAGATTGACAGCTAGAAACAGTTTTACTTTCAAGCTCAAAGACAATTTTCAGTATTAATGGTGTGACTCTAAAAATAATAATGTAGGCCAGCGAATCGATGTTTGAATCCTAGATCTATATTTTAAAAAGGAATTGGTGATAATGGAATGAAGTGGCTTTTTGAATAAACATGTGCAATGACATAGAACGCTAAATTTTACTTATTTAATGAATTGGACTGTGACTTTCAGATCTAGTTGAAAAAATGAACTTTGTTCTACTTTTTAGACGATAGAAAATAACTATTTGATTATATTTTCATGTGAGGAGTCCTGCCATAATGCCATTGATACTAAGAATTTTACACAACTATATATTTGCTCGATGTAGAGGGCATAAGTAGCTTGTAACCAGAACCACCTACCCAACTGTATGTCCTACCTCCCCAGCCCTCACCCGCAAAGGAAAACACCTTCCTGCAGTATAGCACACTTGCAATGAAAACAACAGCATTATTACTCACATACAAGTACAACAATGTGACTTCTATATATATATAATTAAAATATATTATTTTAAAAATGTGCTTGATCATTTATTCTTGACTACAATAGTTCAAACAATTGATATAAGATAATAGTTTTTTTTCCAAGAATTAATGATGTCTAGCAATTGGCATGAGCAACTGATATAATTCAACTCGGACAATCAAAGCAAAACTTTTCCAAAGTACAATAATAGAAGGAGAACATCAGTATATCAGACCCAATTTCGCAGTTGATAATTATTGTTTGAGGACTAGTATTGGAGGACTCTTTCAAGTAATTCCCATCAACTAGAAAGTGGTCATCATTATGATTCTTGGAGAATATATATAAATGAAAACTTCTCTAAGGTTGCGGTCTCATGTAAGAGGCTTTCTAAAATATCTCAGTAAATATTGTCAGAATTTTAGGAGCTTTTATAAGTATGATTTTTTTTAATAATGAGTTAACTTAAAATTTTAAGCTTTTAAATTTTAGGAAGTTTGATTACTTAAAGAATTTTTTTAACAACAAGAATTGTTAAACTCAGAATTATATAATTAAATCTAAAAAAAAATGGAAAAGATTTTAAAATTATAAATGAATGATATGTGGCAAAAATAATTAAGAAGCAAGTGGGAAAACTTGCAACCCCAACCTAAAGATATCAGGCTAAATCCAAAATCTGAAAAGTAGGAGCTCCTATTTTCTAACACAAGATTCTATTTTATCTAGTAGCATAGTTTCCTTCTGTTCATGGAACCCCTACTCTAGCTCCATGGGACTCCTTAACCCGAGAGTCAACAAAATGTAAGGATTATGATATATATATATCCATAACCAAAGTTGTTTAAATTCATTTTTCACGTCAAGGCTCTCATAAATCTTAAGCGGCTACGTTTTATAGAACTTCCCTTTCCATTGTGACTCAGAGGGACACTCCCCTCTGCCAAACAACTCAAACACAAAACGAGAAACCATAGGAAAACTCTACGCAAAATTCAATTTTTAATAAAGATAAGATTGCAATAAATTTAGATTTATAAAATTAGTTACAATTTCAATTACATATGCTTTACAAAAATGCTCTTTTTGGCATTCTATGCCATTCCGATCTGTTATCCTATCCTTCGCTACTCTGCACTCTTTTCTTTTATTTCACAGTGATTGTAACAGAGACAACCCTACACACAACCTTCTTTTATTTCACAGTGATTGTAGCATTTTCTTAGAACCATTGAAGACTCCCAAGCAACTGGCGTGGCCTCCATTCCTTCAGCGTAGCCTTCTTTCAACCCAAGCACAAACCCACTAATTTATTTCTAGATATTTAATTCTGGTTTCAAACAACCAATTTTGGGATGGCATAGCCTCTATATTCGTCCTTTTGCGCACCACACCCCCCAACTTCATATTGTGCGCCTCATTTTTATATTCCACTATTCTCAGCTTGCTTTAGCGCAGCCCCCTTAACATTACCTGCATGTCCTCTTAGTTGTCTTCTTTTCCATGACTGCTTTGCATTTTAAAATATTTAACTTCCTACAGATGGTGCGACTGTTCATTTTTCCAGTTTGCTTTGTAAGAATTCTATTTTGCTTTCTCCACACGCCCTTTCCTATCTTACATTTTATCTTATTTATGTCTTCTTCTAATTCCAACAAATGGTCTCCCCTCCATGATTATCATGTGTTGGGCTTTTGAAAATGTTTTTTTGCAGCAGAAATTTGAATGGTCACCCATACAAGATGTATCGAGCCCCTCGTCTAAGATTTTATGCACTGGAATTTGTAATTCATTTCACATTTTTAATCTTTCATTATGTGGCCCAAGCAATGTCAAAGAATGTAGAGTTTTCAAATACCAAAAACATGAAAATCCATCTTGCTAAATACCCGCTCATGGATTTTGGAATTTCAAGAAAATTATAATTTTGGTCTAAATGCATGAATTTCTCTTGTCGGTCAACTCCCTTTCGCTATGATGTTTAATTTCATGAAAATAGAAACGACAAAGGAGGCGTCATGTTTTACAAAGGAAGATTAAATACGATAAAGTTCAAATATAGGTTGGAACCAATATACACCAACACAACCAAAACAACTGACAAAACGAAAAGCAAACCAAAACTAAAACATCATCTTTTGGTTGATACAGGATTGCATAGTCACCCGGGATGCTCCTGCATCAGACATGTCAGGTAAAAACATAGGCTCACAATAGTGGAGTTGAGTGATAGAATCACCCTTTAAGATTGTAAACAACCTACAACAAACTCCATCGTTGTATCTAGTGCTCAAATTCAACCCTTCATTTTCTTTTTCCAACATAGCGTTGGAACACGCACCACGTCCTTCCAACAACACCGCATCTTCCTCATTTTTCCTCTTGTGGATTTATGTCCACCATAGCTTGACCTCCTCCACCAAATGTTTTTCACACTTCTCTCCTCCTTCGTGGGTTCAAACCAACCTCTAACTGTCCACCTCTACCAAAAACACGCTATAACATCTTTAACCATCTCTACACACAACCACACACCACCTGTAACATATACTACATGCTCTGATTTTCTATCCATCTCTTCTTCTATTTTTTCATCTCAAACCAAAGTAACATCAAAAAAAATTTTTACCTCATCTTCATTCGCAACTACAACATCGAACTTCACTATAACATCTTCCACCTTCTCATCAAGTGCAACTTCTTGCTCTTCTCTTTTCACTACATCAACAAACTTTGTCATCCATTCTTCCTCAATAACCAATATTTTTGCTAAGAAATCATCATTTTTTCCATGCCCTACTACTGCAACCTCTTTGTATTCCATTGTTGCATCTTCATCCTCTTCATTCCCATTGCCCACCTCTTCATCCTCAACGGCTATTGCATTAGCATCCTTTTTCTTATCCTCATCGTGTTTGACCAATTTATCATGATGCCATACTTCCAATATATTCACGCTAACATTAATGTCAACCTTCATAACCAAAATCTTCCTCTTCTCATATTGTATCCAACCCTCCCATATCACGGGCCTCTTCCTCAATAGTATCCCCATATCATCTCACTGCTACAATATTTTACATACACATCCTACACTCTGCAATCTACAAAACACTTTCTTTTGTGCCTTCAAGCTCTCTCTCTTGCTCCTCAGGACTCCTCACACACTTGCAACAACTCTCACGAGCTTCTTCTCAACCGCTTCACACACTTTCTTCTCGGTGTGAACTATCTCATGATCGGTGATTTGTTCACACAACACACATAGGTCCTAATGGATCCTCTCCACACTCAATATTACCTACTATGATACTAATTAATGTAGAGGGACACTCCTCTCTACCAAACAACTCAAACACAAAACAAGAAACCATATGTAAACTCTGCCCAAAATTCAATTTTTAATAAAATAAAGATTGCAACAAATTTAGATTTATAAAATCGGTTACAATTTCAATTACATCTACTTTGCAAAATGCTCTTTTTGGCATTCTATGCCATTTTGATCTGTTATCCTATCCTTCGCTACTCCGCACTCTTTTCTTTCTTGCTTCCCTATATCCACATCTGCATGTTTGTTTTATTTCAAATAGCTATATGTAAGAGAGACAACCCTACGCACAACCTCCTTTCATTTCACAGTGATTGTAGCCTCTTCTTAAAATCATTGAAGACTCTCAAGCAACTGGTGCGGCCTCCATTTCTTCAGCGTAGCCTTCTTTCAATCTACGTGCAAACCCACTAAATTTATGCATATTTAATTCTGGTTTCAAACAACCAATTTGGGTATGGCATAGCCTCTATATTCGTCCTTTTGCACACCACACCCCTCCAACTTCATATTGTGCACCTCATTTTTATATTCCACTTTTCTGAGCTTGCTTTAGCGCAGCCCCCTTAACATTACCTCTGTGTCCTCTTAGCTATCTTATTTTCCACAACTGCTTTACATTTTAACTTCCCACAGATGGTGCGGCTATTCATTTTTCCAGTTTGCATTGTATGAATTTTATTTTGCTTTCTCCATGCGCCCCTTTATATCTTGCATTTTATTGTATTTTTGTCTTCTTCTAATTCCAGCGAATGGTCTCCCCTCCATGATTATCATGTGTTGGGCTTTTGAGAATGTTTTGCTGCAGCAGAATTTTGAATGGTCACCCATACAAGATGTATCGAGCCTTTCTGTTGAGATCTTATGCGCTGGGAGTTGTGATTTATTTCACATTTTTAATCTTTCATTCTATGGCCCATGCAATGTCAAAGAATGTAGAGTTTTCAAATACCAAAAACATGAAAATCCATCTTGCCAAATGCCCACTCATGTATTTTGGACTTTCAAGCAAATTATAATTTTGGTGTAAATGCATGAATTTCTCTAGTCACTCAACTCCCTTTTGTTGTGATCTTTAATTTCATAAAAAATAGAAACACCAAACGAGGTGTTGTGTTTTACAAAGGAAGATTAAATATGATAAGGTTCAAATATAGGCAACCACCAATATACACCAACACAACCAAAACAACTGACAAAATGAAGAGCAAACCAAAACTAAAACACCATCTTTTGGTTGATGGAGGATTGCATATTCACCTGGGATGCTCCTACATCACATTATCTCATTTCAAGGTATTTGAAATTCCATAAATAATCAATTCAATTTCAATAATGAATTGGAGAAGCAAGAAATTAGATATATACTAAATAAACTCATGAATTGTGGTTTCATGTTGATAGCCACTAATTGCCTTAAAAAAATTCTAAAGACATCTTTTACCAACCCTTTCTGAAAAACATTGGTGACACCTCATATACACAAAACACAAGCTCTATGCACAAAACATAAACTAAAGAAAGACCAAAAAATGCAATAAACAACTTAGTATTCAAACAAGACAATAAGAAAACAATTTACACATAATAAAACATGGACAAAACCTATATGTGCCAATTCTTCCCTACTCACAAGAATTCAACAAACAAAACATGTTTCTTTGCAAAAATACTATTATATTGAACTATAATGAATTGGAAGTGTTGGAAATAAAATCCAAATTACACATAAAGGCTACTAGTCTAATACAATGTTACAAAATGAATGGAACCCAAATTGAAAATGAGTATGGAGACCAAACTAGAAGGACAAGATTCATGAAACAAAGAAATTGTATTTTCTATTTACGAAAATATGTTTTACAATAATATTGTTCTATACAAGTTACAAAACAAAATCTAGATTTGCATTTGTAGAATCATTGTGTATGTTCACATCTAGGGTCGTTGTGTAAATTCCTTTTGTAGCTATTGCTACACAAATCATTCATATTGTAGTGCACTCTCTTGTTCTCTCTCTTAAATTATTCTTATCTTCTTTCTCCACTATTCTCCTACATAAATATTTTCTTCCTATTCCTTTTGTTTATCTCTTCCAATTTCAAACTCATCTTCTATAATAAATTTTCCCCCAAAATGTGAACTATTGTTCAAAACCCAAATGTGGGGGTCAAAAATAGAGCCCCCAAAAATAAATGATGGTTGGTGGTTGTAGGAGCAATATAGGGGCAAAGATCCAAGAGATCTTAGTCAATAATGAGGTACCTATTAGAAATTAAATGCTTTGAATCAATATTAATGAATTCCAACACTCCCCTTTAATACTAAGTCTCCTTCATCCTCATTATGTATTTCCATTTAGCTAAAACCATTCATTTCAAAGCTCTTTTAGAGTTCATCATTTTGGAGCTCACTTTCCAAAGTTCTTCTTGATCTTGCTTTCTAAAGGTCACTTTTCGAAGCTTTTATTGATCTCACTTTTTTAGAGCTCTTCCTAATCTTGCTTTTTGAAGCTCACTTTCTAGAGCTTCTAGAGATCTAACTTTTCAAAGCTCAAATTTTGAAGTTTATAGAGCTCGACTACTATAGCATGATTTTGGGAGCTTCTAGAACTCAACATTTGGAGCTTAATTTTTAGAGATTTTGAAGCTTCTATAGCTATGGTAGATACCACTATATCTATAATTCCCAAAATAATTATTCCCTCAAAGCTATCTCTTTTGAGTGAATTGGTGAATTTTTTTGTAAGATGTTACTCATACTTGCAATATAAAACCTCTATTTATCCATATTCTACTAGCTCCTTTATTAAATGATACCTATCTATGTTCTTGTTTCATCCATGGAATATTGGATTCTTTGTCAAGATTGTTGATGATACATTGTCACAAAATATAATTGTTCCATCTTCTTATTCTTCTTTTAGATCTAATAGGATCTTCTGTATCCAAATAGCTTAAACTTTTGTTATATTTGTTGCTATGTATTCAACTTCAACATCTTCAACCATGGAAAGAGAAACAATGGGTTGTTTCTTGGATGTCCATGAAATGGATCCTAAACCTAAGTGGAACACATATCCAAATGTGCTCTTTCTATCATCTACACTTCCTAGTCAATCAATGTCATTGTATCCAACCAGCCTAAACTCATTTTTTGCACTATACAAAATACTATATCCCTTGGTACTATTAGCATACCTCAAGATTCTCTTACCTAATTGTCAATGTGTTTCATTTGGTGTCTATAAATCTAGACAATATGCTTCCTACATGCATTATATCAGGCCTATTTGTTGTCAAATACATTAAACTTTCAACCATATTATTGTATAGAGTTGGATTCAAATTGTTGCTACAATCTTCCTTGCTTAATTTCAAACATACAATTGTTGGTGTTGGTGTAGGATTATTGTCAAAGTTGTCGTCAAGCCACAAAAACTCACTTTCAGAATTTATGTATGTAATAAAGTAATATCGTTAAATGGAAAAGTTGAAATAAAGTAGTATCTAATAACTATTTTTTAATATATATGTATGTATATATATATAATACTAATTAATGCCAAAATTTGACTATATGAGTGAAAATTATTTAACAAATACAATGTGATATGAGAATTCAAAAAATTAAACACAATAAGAAATTAGCTTATATGTAGACCTATTAGTGATGCAATAGAGTATGCTTGAGCGACAAGAAAATTTAATCAACTAGGTGGCATGCATACAAGAAACACTGGTGTGTAGAGATTTTTGTTATAAATATTATAAACCCATTGAAATGGTAAAAAACAAGAATAGAAGAGGAAAATACATAAATCATATCCATGGGATTTTAAAAAATTTACAAATGTAATTATATGCAATGTTAAGGATGAAGAACATGGTTGCCAAGTGCATGAATGGTGTTCTTCTAAGTTCTCACCTAAACCTACCACTCAAGCTAAAATCCTAAACCCCATTCTCCATCACTTAATTACCTAATGGCCGCATGGAAATCCTCCATGTGTGAATCGTAGGGTTTTTAATATATCCCATTCATTCTAGTTGAATAAATAGATAAGAGGTTCGTCAGTTTGTTAATATGTTCATAATGGTCATTTGTTAGTGATTTGAGGATATTTATAAATTTAGAATACAACATGTAGGAACATAAATGTATTGGACAATGTTTCTTGCCTCAAGGATGTTAGACCACAAAGGAGTAGGTGAACATTGATAATACAACAAAATATGGGATTTTTAAAATTCTTTCATGCCATATTTTTTTGTTTGGCATTTGACTACTTCACCTTACTTTTATTTTTTATTTGAATATGGTTCAAATATCAATCATCAAAAGCAACATGTGTCAACTATGCTTAATAGCAATTTACCTTCTCAATTAAACAATTTCCATTTATTAGGAGATGCTTTACACTCTTTATTGATTATTTTTTGTTGGAAGCTTAGTTGAGTACTTTTTTTTTCCTATATTCTTTCTCATAAATGATGTTGATCCACTCACTTTTTACTACTATTTTTTTCCAACTTTCTTAAAACATTGTGCAACTACTTATTTACTATTAAAATACAAGTGCCTAAGAAGATTAATGTCATATTGAATTATGATCCAAATTTTAATATAATTTTAACTTGATAGATAGATTTTTTATCAAAATTTTAATTTTAATAATTAAAAAATAGATACAATAAACACTTAGTTATTAATTAACGTATTATTTGATATCAATTGTAAACCACAGGAGACCAATTCAAATCTCACCAAACTTAATACAATATGAAAAATAATAATAACAATAATAATATAAAAACCCAAAGAACTCTTCCATAATTAAATATTATTAATACAGAGCCATAAGAACCCCTGGAAAGCTACACCTACAAAATGAATACGAATGTGAACGGCTCCGAACAGAACGAATGTCAGAATCAGCAAAAGAGAAAATGGGACAAAAAAAATCATTTATAGTACAACGATTTCCCCTTCCTTGGCCGAACCTCGAGCTCAAGGATATCCCTTATATCCATACCCTATTCTCTCATCGCGCCTATTGTTTCTGAACGCACAACACCCCACAGAATAAACCACAACCAGAGCGATGAGCACCACGATATTGATAACAGCAATCTTACGCCAATCGTGTTTCAAGTTTGCCAGCACACCCGCCTTGCAGGAATTACAGTTATAGCACAGTTGATCTTCATCATTACTCCATCTGCTACAGTCCATGTCTGTTGAGTTGCCTTCTGTGGAAGTCCAATAAGTGGCGTTCACATATACAAAGTTGCACGAGGTTGGAGGCTTGCAGCAACCGGACTGCAAAAGTCGATTCAAATTTGACATATCAAAATCGTAGAATTCATAAGATGAAAGAGGCAGAAATCAAATAGTCCATAGTTACAATATGTATGATAAAAATGAGATTTTGGGCATGGAAGGTCAAGTAAATTACCTGAATTGGGGATAAATTCTTTTTGTAGAACTGCTCTGCAACTTCGTTGACCGAATCATCGGCGAGGCTTTTACACACTTTGGCGTCTTGAAGGCAGCTTTTGATTTTGTTCCAGTTGCTGCTCTTCTCCACTCTCTTCTGCAGCCAGTTTGAGTAGTCACCCAACCGGTATTCTTTGTACCCTTTCCCCGAAACGGCCTGTCCGGCACCCTTGTTGGTGACGACGAAGGCAAAGACAGTGAAGCAGAACAAGAGCAGAATGAGAATAAACATGACGGCCAAGTAGAGCCAGAGCAGCCATGTGACTCTGCAGCAGGCGCCCACCAAGCCGGCGAGAGAGACGATCATAAGAAAGGCTCTAATGGCAATCAAAGGCCATTGAAGAAACTTCTCTCAATCATTGTCTGCCTTTCTTGCGAGCCATATTCCTCCGCCCAAGATTGGGATGGAGAGCACAAATGTCGCAAAATTAAGTAATCCGATAAGGTTGTTGCTGAAACAAACCATTCTAAAATATCTCCCAACCAAGAAAAAAAGAATTGAAGCAGTGCCTGTGAAAGAAGAATGTGTTTTAATTCTGCAAATGGAATGGAAGAGCAGGGGCCTTATAATGGATAGTGAAGAGGAAACGTCGGTCCTCCCGCGGTAATGTATCCGCGTTTGTTATATTGCCCGTCTTTCTTTGGGATTTCCTTGAGACTTTGTCTTCTTTCCTGCGAATTGATTAATGAGTAAAGTCAAGGGTAAGGATATTGACTATATTAAACTTTGTGTTTGGTTGTGTTCTTGAGCGCGTCTCGCTGTGAGGGAGTTCCAATTCGGCGCTTGGAAGTTGGTATGTTTTCCGCGTATTCGTTATACAGCCGTGAACTTCATTGATTTATTGTGACTTACATTCCACCGTTTTCACACTTAGGAAAAGCTGTTGTAATGTTATTCGCTATTTTGATATGATCTATAGCTTTATTCAATATAAAAAGACTCATATGCTCATATTTATTTCTATTATATATATACAAAATCTTTATTATTTAATAAGAATTAGTATTATTTATATTTAGAAAAATGTATGTAGAATATGTTGACTGTATGGTCCCATGGGGGCTTAGGTTTCTATTTTCATGGAGAGGAGGTATGGAATTAATTGAAATCTTTTGGAGAAAAATAAGAGCCCCTACCTTTTAGAAATGAATATTTCACCTAATGAAATTGGGGTGGGGCTAGAAATTGCTCCTACAGCTTGTATGCCACATATCTCTCATCTAAAATTTTTAATTCTTATTAGAAAATAAAAATGAGAGAATTTCCATTTATTTATTATTTTTTATCAAAGCACTACAGTTCATTCCTTAAATTTTAGAGCTTAAAATTTTAAACAAGAATTGCAAGATTAAATCCATGGAACCAAGAACTTTATTATTTATTATTATTATATCATTATAGTTTTATTATTATTATTATTATTATTATTATTATTATTATTATTATTATTATTATTATTATTATTATTATTATTATTATTATTATTATTATTATTATTATTATTATAATAATATTATTATTAATATTAATATTATTATTATTATAATATTAATATT